>NDGM011188517.1:0-15907 GCA_002564305.1 Octomys mimax
TCAAACTTTAAATGAGCTATACTTACATTATCTTTCTTTTCTACACATATGTGTCATTCTTTTAAAAATATAAGTTTTTATTTTATTTTTTATTTTTAATTTTTTCCTTCTCTTTAGATAATAATTGCAGGGCTTTTGTAATGAATATGATGTTAAGAATACATCAGACTACTGCTTTGGTAACTAATTTTAAAATAATTAACCAGGCAGTGAAAGGAAAAAAATCAGATTTTCTGCTTCAAAATAGTATTTTCTTGACTAATCCACAATGTAATATACAATTTCATAATTTATCTTAAAAATGTTGGAAAATAAAACCACAATGATAAGAAACACATCGCGCATCTGTACAGTCCATCCTTTGTAAAGGCTTTATACCCTGGGACTCAGGGGTATCTACTGAGTAACTTGAATTGCTTACAAACAGATCCTATATTTCTGAAGTTTATTTCAGAAATAAATATGTTTCTGAAGTTTATTTCAGAAACAAGAAATGCTCTTTCTTGTTTTGTATCGAAGTGAGTCTTTCTCTGAATTCAGTGAATAATTGTTTCTATGAAAAGATTTTGCTTTTGCTTGATTCTCACTCAGTTCCTTACAGACCACTTAAATAATGCAAATTATTGTTTCATCATTAAGCAACTATTTTTTATAATAATACTGCAACAGTTCATTTCATGTGATATGATGTTTTCTAATGACCTTTGCTTGTATGCTGATTTCAAGGGAAAATATTTATGAAGACAACTTTGGGGCAGTGATTTACTAACTCCAAATTTGTATAAACAATGGTGTATATAGACTTTAATAAAGGTAGTTTGTCTCATGAATTGTGACTCTTAATCATTATAGTTTACCTACAACTACACATAAATGAACAAAGCAGAAGTTGTAAAGTTCAAAATACATAAGACCCTTATTATAAATAAATAGTGCCAGTGAAAACCACAGGTCAATTTATTAGCAGTAGAGAAGGAGAATTTTTTAAGATCTGGATAGTGCAAGGTCAGCAATCTGTTTCACCTCTGTGTCCTAAAATTGCACAGGTTGGAGAGGATAAAAAGTTCAAGGGAAGGAGAGAGGGAGGGGGAGGAGAAGAGGGGGAGGGGGAGGGAGATGGAGACAGAGACAGAGAGACACACAGAGACTGAGACAGAGACAGAGAGAGGAGAAAGAGAGAGCTCTCAGATCCATGTGTGCGGGTGGAAGTATTACATGCAAAATACATTTTATTACTTCCTAAGAAATTTTCTACAACAGAATCCAGCCAACATATTGAATCTTTATTCCTCTGAGGCTCAAAGTCAGGCATGATTTTTATTAAAAACTCAGTAATGAAAATACCTGAATAACAATAATGCTAACAAGCAGAGATAAGTTTAGTTCTGCGAAGACATATGAAATTTTCTTACTCGTGATTAAAAGCAACTATAAATACTGACAAAATGTCATATGGCAATGAAGTGGTAGGCACATAAATCACCTCAAATGCGATTTACTAACCCAAGAGTCTGCACATTCTGGTTCACCATGTCTACTACTTCCTTGAGTAAACAACTAAATTGCAGAGGCGAAAAGAACATGATACCAAGGTTTTATAGCTTTCCTGTCAGCAGTAGAAGGGCTCCTTTTATAAAAGGAAAAGGATTATTGAAATGTGTTGGTGGGCATAGCAATAAACATGAAATTTTAACAAGAAAAATGAAAAAGAGAAACTTCATTTTGTTTTCAGTTCATAGTAACAAATACATTAGTAACAAAATTTTAAAAAATACTTCAGATAATGATTTTTATCTTTGGGAAAACTAACATTAAAAATTAATTAATGCTGCCTCAAATATCCCAAACAGCTCTCATATCAGGAACATAAATCATAAGTTCCTCAAAGCAAATACATCTATTTTACTTTGCAGACAATGACTTTTCGTTCTCAACAAGTTTAATAAGTGACCTGGGCATATGTCTTACATCTTCAAAAAATACACAAAGACATATCAAAATAAAATTAACTCTCAACATTTGTAGTATCCTGAAAAACACAATGCTGGGATCATTTTTCTTCCTCTGCTCTTTGCATGAAATATCTGAATCATCAAACAGTAAATACATTATTTAAAAAAATCTATTAACTTCAGTGGGCTTTTATAGTTCACCAGATCCTTAAACTGAAAGCAGTCCACATTTTCAAGCATTTGTGTTCAATTCTCTGAAATTAGTTTAGTTCTTTGACTGTTCTTTGCAGCTTATTAGTTATATTTTTGGATGTACATGTATCTCATTGATAATAATTTCATTCAAGGAGCATATCACATAACAGAATATAAGTGTATGAAAATATGAATAAAATATATTCATGTACAACTCTACTGAAAACAAGTGGATTTACTGAATACAAAATCTGTAAATATTGTTATGACTTTGGTAAAGATCTAATAGTTTTAACCTCATGTAGCTGCATCTGTAGAAACATGTCAGACAACATTCATCTTCATGTAGCAGTTTCAACAAGGCTACCAACACCCTGGAATTTAGGACTCATTCATTATTCAAATCATCTGTGTTTGATATGAGGCAGATATGGGTATAATTATTCAGAACAGATTACAATTATATTACGATAATGACATCCTCATATGACTACCAATAATTTAAAATGTGTATGCTTTCCAGAATAATTAAATGATTATCAAAGAAGGATATTTTCATGCTGTTTCAATTTAATTTTAAACATAGAAGTTTTGAGATTCATATAGCTATTATCTACTTCCAGAAAACTGAAAGATTTGCTTTATTCTTATGAAATCATTATTATTATTATTATTATTATTATTATTATTATTTTGTATGTGAGGGAAGGGTCAACAGGGTGTTCAGGGTCTGACTACTAGATTGGACTCTTACTGATCTGCCTGTTTACAGCCTCCCAAGAGCTGGGATTACAGGTGCGCGCCACCACTATCCCCAGTCTCAATTGCCATCTCAGTGAGCCCTGGCCGAGGGGGGGGGGTGCCAGTACAGCAGGCCCGGGAATTGAACTCCTGGCCCCTGCACCTGCTTGCAGGTGCTTTAATTCTCTGAGCTATTTGGCTGTCCCTCTTATGAAATTATTGTTTAACCTAACATGCCAAGAAGTTTAAGTTCTGAAACAATCTACATACAGCTAAAAGAAAATGTTAAGTTTTTATATGAAATTTCTTCATCTAAGAAGATAACAATATTGCTTCATTTGGAAAGTTTTGATCAGGGATGAAAATTAATTTACTAATTTATCAATGTCTACAAATGTACTGTGAATTATCTATGGAGCTATTTAGTATAAACGAGTTGGAAATTTTAACAAACAAGCTTATTTTATCATTCTCCTTGAGCTTCAGAAAGAATAGGTCAAGGTGCAGGAATTTACATTGATAAAAGCATTCAGAATAAAACAATGGGTAAATTTAGCTTGAAGCTTTTACCCAACACAATTAAAAGAAAAACGGTTTTTAGGGTCAACAGTTACCGTATATCTCTGACTTCATGTACATGTAATATTCCAAGAGATATTTGAAAAGAAAGTTTGTTTTTATTCTTTTCCAAATTCCCCTACCTTTTCAATTATAAGGTTAAATGATTTTCTTTTTTACAATAGCACACAAATCTATGAAACAATGAACTTTCTCTAACATATTTCAAATAAATCACAGACATACAAAGTGAAAAATTCTTTGCCAGTGAGAAGTTGGACAAAGGTACAGAAATAATAATGTAAGAAACTATAAAAGGTATTGCAAGGATTCGTGCTCTGGGTAACCTAAAACTGATGAAAAGAGTTACCAGCTCGATTGTGCACAGAGTAATTGTGATTAGGAGAAGCTATCATCATAGCAATCACAATAGTGGTGTTAAAACTACATGTGTTTTCGATGCAGTCCCAAGTCCAATCATAAGTGATAAGCAAAGGAAACTTCAAAATGTACTAACTCATAAGTTACAAGCTAAGCATTTCTAATTCTACTGAGTGAAACTTATACTCAAAATCCCATGATTTCTTGATATCTTTCTAAGTGACATTTCTAGACACCCCTGGAAGGGAACTAAGTGTAGTACAGAATGAATGCTGCTGACCTAGAATAGTATTCTGATGTTACACAAATCATCCATGCCAGTAAGAGTCAGGGACTTCTAAATTAAAGTTAATATGCCTATGTCCCGAAGCATTTGCTTCAGCTAGACATCTACTTCCTCTCCAAAGGACTGTAGGTTTTTTTTTCTCTACTGCTAGGACATTTAGCTGCATCTAATAACAAGGAGTATGAGCTCGCCAAACAACTGGGTTAAACTCTAATAATCTCTTCAATGTTATCTGTAATGTTGTATTATCTGACACCTGTATTTACAAAAAGAGAGTAGGAAAAAAGAATAAGAAGCAGAGCTTTTAAAAGAAAATTTGCCAGATGTTTTTCCAATAAATACAAATACAATTCTTTTACTGTATAGAGATAGATTTAATGCAAAGTCTTGGCTGCCTTACATAGCATAAGTTAAAGAAATCTGAGGCTCTCTTGTGAGAGTCAAAGCACAAAAGCTAGCTAAAATATTGCCAGGAATTTTGGTCCTAGAGTATGAAATTTATTTATAGACTCTTAAACATTTCTCTTTAGGGTATATTTCCTTTTGCTTTCAAGTTTTATTCCTCTTAAGTTAAAATATTATACGTAACCTTACTGGTTTAATTATGTTAAAAAGATCAAAATGCTATCTTTTAACTTTCACATTACTAAAGTGCAACACCACCACCACATTTAAGCACAACAAAAAGATATTTTTTTAAATGATAAAATGCTTGTCTGTTATAATTTAACTGAGTATCTCTTACTTTGATTCTTACTAGTTACATTCTATTTCTCAATCTTAGACATGTATTCATAAAATAAACTTTTGTAACAGCTGGACAAAAAAGAGCAAATGTAAATATTTCATATAAATATAATATAGATATTTTAAGGAACTTTTAAAAGTATGCTAAATGAATTACATACCGTCATCTGCATCAGTGACATTAAACACAAGAACAGTAGACCCTAGAGGTAGATTTTCCATTAAAGAGGTGCTATATGAGTTCAAGCTGAAAACAGGTGGATTATCGTTTACATCTAGTATGTTGAAGTAAACTCTGATGGTAGCAAATTGTCCTCCACCATCTTCAGCTCGAACAGTGAGGATATAGTATTGCTGGACTTCATAATCTAATACTCGAGTCAAATTAAAGACGCCAGTAACTGGATTCAGGAAAAATATGCCATCTTCATCATCTTCATTCACTTTATATGTGATTTCTCCATTCACACCAGAGTCGTCGTCTGTAGCTAAGATGGCTGCTACCAAAGAACCTGTTGAACAGAACACACAGTCTAAAATTCATGGAATAATAGGTACTAGTCAAACACATACAGTGCTAGCGAACAAACCATTCATACAAAATATTAACACATATAATATTCACCAGATTTCAATGTAAAAAACAGATATAATTGATCCCACAGATCAATAAAACACATATATTTACATACAGAGTGGATCTAAGGTTATAATGTGACTGTTCTGGGGAATTCGTTTTTCTTCTGATATTTTTCCACCTAGCACTACTGCTTTAAAATTTATTTATGAATTTAGTGAGCATGTATTATAAATCATTGCTACTGACGGGAACTGGGCATTGCAAGAATGTAAGTCCATGTTCTGGACTTACCGGGCTCATGTGCTCACTGCTATAATTAAAGCCAGAAACAAATGTGATAGATTTCATGAAGGACATGAGGAAAACCTCTCTGGGAGTGAAGGAAAATTTGCAGTGAAAATTAGTCTTCTATAAGCATTAAACTCTTTTCAAGTAAAATCTCCAGAACAAATACTTTATTAGGCAAACTCATTCCAAATATAATTCAGAATAAAATTTAACTTTTAGTTAAGAATTTCTACTAATAGAAATGGAATATACACAAGTATGAGATAGATGGGCATTGAGTACTGAAACTCAACAATCACCATATGCACTGTAGTCAAAGATAAAAGATTACAATTAAAGGTTCACACTCAAATAATGTTTTTGAGCACCTGTTAAACTCCAGGCCTCATACTACCAAACACACAAATGCTTTTTCAGTTAACCTTTACTCTAATTATAACAGTAATCCTTGTTTCTATTTCACAGAAGGAATTGAAGCTAAGAAAAAGTAACTTGCCAACAGTCACACAGCTTTCAATGTCAGAATCAATGATCACAGCTTTTTATGTACTTTGTTCTTGCTCTTCGATACACAGAAATGCAATTCCACTAAATATTTTTAAAATTAAAAAAAGAATACCAAATCTGTGGCTGCCAGAAAAATTAACAACCCATGTCACAATACTTTCAGAGACAAAAAATATCTATAATTAGTCATCAGATAACAACTAACCTCATTTGTTCTCAAAGTACTTGCAATTTGCTTTGAAACTATACCACAGAAGTTAATTAAAAGATTTAAAAATATAGCACATGTACTTTATAACTACTAGCATGTGGTGAACACTACTCACTAATTAAGAACAGCCAAAACTTTGTACATAATTGCAATCAAAAATGATTCTTGCAAGAGCCATGTGACAGCATGGTGCCTACCGGGAGCCGTGTCTTCTGGGATGTCAAAGGAGTACACAGGCCTGGAGAATTTGGGTGTGTGGTCATTCACATCACTGACAGTTATATTGATTCGCATGTCTGAGGACTGCAGACCATCATCGGCGCGAACCAACAATGAGTATTTGGAGCGGCGTTCCCTGTCCAACCGCTTGGTCGCTATCAGATCTCCAGATTCAGGGTCAATTCGAAAACTGTCATCTGCTCCACTAATGATCGTGTATGTGACAAGAGCGTTGGCACCCTACAAAAAGGAGACCAGGCATTTGAACTGTTAGAAGCAGAGAAATAAAATCACCATTCCTTATATATTTGACAAAGCAAGGCTTTTGGCTCTAAACTCATGTACTTCTATAAAATTTCAAAAAAGGACAGGTGATCCAGTTAATGAACTAGTTGAAAGATTTCTATATTGAATATTCCAAAACACTGATGAAATAAAGATGAATCCCAAATAGAACTATTGAGTGGTGGTGAGACTACAGCACATGTGCCAAAAGTGCTGTGTGTGTCATTAAGAGCTTTCTAAAAAGTCTGCCATCACTAACAGGCACTCATGCATTCAAAGACAGTATTATTAAAATATCCCTATACCCAAGGTAATTTACAAACTCAACCAATTCTTATCCAAATTTTAATGGTATATCATTACAGAAATAGTTGCATACGTCTTATAGGGAACCACAAAGGACACTTAAATACTGTAAATAATTTTGACAAAGAACAAAGAGGTGTCATATTTTCTAATTTCAAAATACACTATGAAGTTACAGTAAGTTAAAAGGTATTGTACTATACCAAGCAAGACATTGACTGTAGAACAGAACACAAATCCCAGAAGTAAATTCACTCATAAGGGCCAAATGGTATCTAACAAAGATATCAAGAAAAAACCGTGGCAAAGAAAGATTTCTTCACCAAATGCTGCTGTGAAAACATGAAATTCACTAAAAAGAAAATGAAATTGGATCCTCATTTTATACAGACATACATGTCAACTAAAAATGGATTAAAGACCTGAGCATAAAACCTGAAGCTACAGAACTTGTAGAAGAAAACAGGAAAGAATAATTTCTCCTCCCTGGAATTAATCTTGGCAGTGATTTCATGCATATGACCCAAAAAGCAATGACAATTAAAAGAGAGATAAATGATTTACAAGACTAAAAATATTAGGGGAAGTATAGAAAATGGTCATCAAAATGAGCAGTCAACTATTGAAAGAGAGAAAATCTTTGCAACTATACACTGGATATAGTCCAAAATTAATCAGGATATCCTAATACTCATTAGCGCATCTGTTTTAGTAGCTAAAGGCTCAAATGGATGAATCTCCAAATAAAGCATAAAAATGACCGACAGATACATGAACAAATGCTCAATATTATGTAAGCTATGTGAATTAAGTCTAAAACCACTTAGTATACCATGTAATGATTTTTGTCTAGTTGTTCCCCCAAAACCTCATATAAGTTATGGGGCAGACATGGCTGGAGGAGCGAGTGGCTTGAGGGGAGGGGCCAGAGGACCAGGACCGGGCCTGACGGGTGGGGCCGCAGAGGCGTGAGCCATCACACTGGTAGCCCGTGCTTTCTCAGAGATATGGAAAGGGTCATCCTGGACACGGCAGTGCCCCAGCCTCTCCTCCAGTGTCTTGAAACCTCCAGTAACTATGAGCTAAATAAACCTTTCCTTCCCTCATTTTGAGTGCTGGGTATTTGTCCCAGCAACAAGAAAAGAGTAACTAATACGTACTACCTCAAAACCTTTTTGGACAGCTATAATAAAATATAATAAATGTCTGGTATATTATTCTCCATTGTTGGGAATGCAAAATAGGCAGGTAATGCGGAAAACTTTAATTACAATAGAACTACTAATGATTCAGCAGTCCTATGTCTAGATATGTATAACAGGTGAAATTAGTATCTCAGAGAGATTAGCATTTCCATATTTATTGCATTCATAATAGTCAAGATATATAAACCTACCAACAATAAGTAAAATATGGTGTAAACATACAATGGAACATCATTCAGCTTTAAAAAAGAGAAAGCATGCAATATTCTACAACATGGATAAATTTAAGGACATTATGCTAAATGAAATAAGCTAGTCACAGAAGAAAAGTACTGCATGATTTCACTTGTTTATATTACATGGTCATTCACAGTTTGTTCTTTCCACAATGACAATTTGCTGCTTTCAGTGTATATATCTAATGAATTGAAAAAGACTAATAAGGAAAGCTGAGAACTTTTGTGTTTTGTAGAAAGATGGTTCTAGTACTACTGACCACAGTGTCTGACAGTTCCTAAAGTTTATCCTGTGCATAGCTCCATGAGCTCCACTATGTATTCATTACACTTCAGTTCACAACTCCACAGTGAGCTCTGAGATGCTAATTAGATTATGCACAATATGTGCTCAACATCAGTGTGGACTCCAAGACCACATCTGCCTGGCCAAACTTAAGATCCTGATGCAGGACGAAAGCATAATTAAACACAATGCAAGTGCTAAGTAAGTGGAGAGGCTGTGCCGTAAGCACTGGAAGAACCCACAAGACAAGTGTGCCATTTGGATTTGCTTTATTTAGGGAAGATAAAATACAGTAAAATTGGCTTCAAAGAAGTGAAGTTTTATTGAACATAAAGGCAAGTACAAATATAAAGTGAAGTGAAAACCTAAAGAATAGGAGATTTGAGTGTTAAGCTTACTTGGTGTTGAGCACTTTAGACTAGAGAATTTCAATCTGTAGCCAAAACATACACACACACACACACACACACACACACACACACACACACCCCACACAGAATGTCAAGCTAAAATATTAGGCAATGGATACATTTTGGAAGATCTCACATGTAGCACGAAGAGTTGACCAAATAGCTCAGCAGATTAAAGCACCTGGGCGTGGGGAGCACGCTGAGATGGCAACTGAGACTGGGCGTGGTGGCGCGCACCTGTAATCCTAGCTCTTGGGAGTCTGTAAACAGGCAAATAACTACGAGTCCGATCTAGTAGTGAGACCCTGAACACCCTGTAGACACTTCCCTAAAATACAAAATACAAATCAATCAATCAATCAATCAAATGTAGCACAAATTGGTTTAAATTCTATGGCCCCCAAAACCTAACCCTTTTCTAAAACTGGAAGCTACCTATCAGGAATATTATAGTATAAATTAGAGAAAGAAGAAAACAGAGAAGTAAGACTGTGAGAAGAATGTGGGCCCAAGATATTTTGTTTTCCCAAAATTGATAAAATAATTTGGTAAAACATGTTGTAGGTTCCTATCCTATAAATTAAAAGCAGGTCTTGAAGTATGGCCCTCAAAACTATGAATGTCAATCTAGAAAGCTGGTAAAGGACTGTGAAGGTTGTTGAACTTTAAAAAAAAAAAAATAACCCAGATCCTAAGCACTGCCCTGAGTACACCACTGTAAGGGAACTAATTATTCAGTCCTCATAGATAAGCTGGTTAGTTAGGTGCTATAATCATCCCCATGTTGAAAGTAAGGACACTGAGACAAAGAAGGGAGAGTCATGGCGAGTTTACTCAAAGAAAGCATTTCAATCACTGCATACCCAGCTCAGTAGAAAGAGCAAAACAGAAATACTAACAAATGAATGATGCAGCAATGAAAATAATAATGTTTCATTTGTTCAGGATTTCTCTATATATTGTCATTTACTTTAATAATTCTAGGTACTGGGAAAAGTGAATGAAAAGGAGAACATCTATTGAAATTTCAGATTATCCCAGCCAGAATCAGGAGCATATGCTTCTTAAAGACACTCAGGAGTAGGCTCTGCTTTGATACAGAACACGAAGTGAAATTTTATTTGAAGTAAAATGATTAAAAGATAGCCACACAGAAATGTTTATCTGCTAATTAGAGATTTGCCAATGACATCTGAGAAAAGTATTTGAAAGTCACTATGTGGAGGTAACACAAGAGTTGTTGAAAATGAAAATCTGGACAGATGACGACATTGGTGTTCAAGGAGTAGGAATGTGTGTTCTAGATTGATAGCCTCATAATTTGACTTTGCTGTTGTTTCTTGTGCTGTTGAGGCTTTACTGAGAGAATTCTTTTCTGCTCCTATGTCTTCAAGTATTATTTGCATATTTTACCTTTCAGTGGGTTTATTTATTTACATATTTTTTCTGTATTTTAGGGAAGGGTCTATAGGGTGCTCAGGATCTCACTACATAGATTGGACTCCTAGTGATTCTCCTGATTACAACCTCTCAAGTGCTGGGATTACAGGCACGGGCCACCACACCCAGTCTCAACTGACATCTCAGCATGCCTGGGGGTGGGGCTGGCAAGTCCAGCCCAGGGACAGAACACCCAGCCCCTGCACCTGTTTGCAGGTGCTTGAATCCCCTGAGCTATTTTTCTGGCCCTATTAAAGTGGTTTTAATGTTTCTGTTAATGTTTAGAACTTTGTTCCATTTTAATTTTAATTTATTATATGATGAAACATGTGTCCAGTTGCAATCTTCTGCAAACAGATAAGTCAGTTTTCTCAGCACTATTTGTGTTTGTTTCTTCTTAAAGAGAATAAAAGAAAATAGTAAAACAAAATTACAAATCATGAAGAATTTCACTAAACAATAATAGGAATTCAAATATGGTTGTTATAGTGCATGATGTCTTCAAATTAGTTGTTTAGATTACCAGATATAAGCATGCAAAATTAGTAAAAAAATTACAAGAAATAAAAAAGGAAAAGAAAAATAAATTTTAGTATCAACTGCTGCTTTCAATACACTAGCAGAAATCAGCAGTACAGTTAAGTAAGCTATCATGTGAATACACATAAGTATATCATTTTACTTTCTTCTTTTTTTCATCTTTTTCCTCATCCCAGTTGTTCCTTTCCTTTGAAGAGACTGTCTTTTTTACTGTATCTATTGAACCTTCCCAATGTTATTTACTCATTCCTGTTCTTACACTAGCAGGGCAATACGATGTTTACACAAGAGGATCTGATTTATTTCACTTATTAATATGGTCTTTAGCTACATCCATTTACCTATAAAAGCCTCAAATTTATCTTTTTTTTTTTTTGTACCAGGGATTGAACTCAGGACCCTGTGCTTGCCAGGCAAGCACTTACTCTCCTGAGCTATCTCCCCGGCCCTTCAAATTTATCTTTTTTTATATCGTTAACATGCCATTGTGTAAAAATACTACATCTTGGTTATCTATTCCTCATTTGATGGGCATCTGCTTTGACACATTATGCTGCTAGAGACATGGGAGCATGTACATTGTTGTGGTACATTGTTTTCAGTGTTTCTCAAAAAATACCCAGAAGGAGAATAGTGGGTGGAATGGACCTGCAACACTAGTTTTTTGAGGAATCTCCACAGTGATTTCCATAGTAGTTGTATGACTCTACACACCCACCCACAGTGTAGGGTTCCTTTATCCCCACAGCCCCGCCAGCATTTGTTATTGGCTGACTTGTGGAAGATGCTTTCTGTGGTGAGATGGAATCTCAGTGTCATGTTAATTTGCATTTCTTGGATGACCAATGATGTTAAACATTTTTCATATATTATTTGCTATTTGTATTACTTTATCTGAGAACTGTATATTCATCTCAGATGTCTAATTTAGATTGGGTCTATAGGGCCTGATCTTTTCTTTAATTCTTTTTAAAAAAATTTCTTTATATGTTATTGATAGAAATCTGTTGTCTGCAGCACAATTGACTAATTTTCTACCACTACACATGTTTTATTTTTTTATTCTGTTGGTGATTTCTTTTGATGTGTAGAAACTTTTCAAAAAGATGAGAACCCAGTTGTTCATTCTTTGAATTATTTCCTACGAAGTTTGGTTCCTATGTCTTCAAGATTTCTACCTATTTTCTCCTTCAGTAGATTTAGTGATTCTGTTTTAATATTTAAATTTTTAATCCATTTTGACTAGTCTAGTGCATGGTGATAGACATGGGTCTAATTTTAGTCTTTGGCATGTGGAAAGGCAGTTTTTCCAACATCATTTATTAAAGAAGCTATCTTTCTTCCAGTGAACATGTTTGGCCCCTTTGTCTTATCACAGAAGTTTTATAGTATAATTTCAAGTCAGGGATTGTAAGGCCTCCTGCCTTTCCTTTGTTACCCAGGATTGCTTATGCAATTCTAGGTCTCTTTGGGTTCCAGATGAATTTTACAAATGTGTTCTCTAGATGTGTGATGGTATTTTATGGGGATTGCTTTAGTGAGCCCTGCCCTGCTCCCTCCCCCACACAGTGGCAGGAATTTCCTGGAGCTCCACAAGTCCCCTACCAGCACTGAAGTCAGGCTGACCCCAGACAGCCACGGGGCCCTAGTGAGTCCTGCCCCATCTTGCTGAGCTGTGGCCTGCCTTTCCTATGTTCACAGAAAGCTGGCTGAATCATGGACAGGGAAAGGGCCTTGGTGAGCCCTGGATCCTGCATCCCATCATGGTGGAAGCCTCGCTGAGCAGCAGCCTGCCTGTCTACACTGTGGCAGCCTTGGTGACCTGCAGTTTACCTCCCCCCATACACTGTAGTGAAAGTCACACTAAACTCCAGACAGTGAGAGTTTTGGTGAGCCTACCCCATACACACACTGTAGCACCGTTTGTTGAATTGGCTGTCTCCTCCCCTTTGGCTCCTTTGTCAAAGCTGAGTATACCTGGGGGCAGGGGTTTCTATATCCTCTAGTCTGTTTCATTGGTCCACATACCTGCTTTTTCTCCAATACAATGCCATTTTAATTCCTTTTTAGTATGGTGTGAAGTCAAGCATTGCAAGGGCTTCTGGTTTGCTCTTGCTGCCCAGAATTGCTTTTGCTATTCTTGGTCTTCTCTGGTTCCATATGAATTTTAGGATTGTTTTCTCTCATTTGGAAAGCATGCTGTTGGTATTTTGAGTGGGACTGCATTGAAACTTTTCAACAGTTTTGGGAATATGGTCATTATGACAATATTGGTTCTGGCTATCCAGGAACAGGGCCCATATTTCCATTTTCTGATGTCCTCTTCTATCTCTTTCTTTCAGAATGATGTTGATTTCCTTGTAGATGTTTTACACTTTTTTGGTCAGGTTAACATCCAAAACTTCACTTTTCTTGAAGCTACTATGAATGGTACTGTTTTTAAAACTTCTTTCTCATCAAAATCATTATTGATGTACACAACTACTGATGATTTTGGTATATTTGTCTTGCATCCTGATACATTGCTGAAGTTGTTTATTAATTCTAGACGGTTTTTGGTGGAATTTCTTGTATCTTCTGTGTAATTTGATTTACTTTTTATATGTACCCCTTTTAATTCTTTCTCTTGCCTAATCTTTCTGGCTACTATTTCAGTACTATGCTGAATAGAAGTGTGATAGAAGATATCTTTGTCTTGTTACTGATCTTAGGAAAAATGTGTTTAGTTTTTTCCCATTTGGTGTGATGCTGGCTGTTGGTTTATCATAAACACCTTTTGTCATATTCAAGTATAGTCCTTCTACACTCATTTAAGGTTTTGATCATGAGCCAGTGTTGGACTTTGTCAAAAGCCTTTTCAACACCTATTGATATAGCCGTATGATTTTTTATCTTGCTTCTTCTTATGTGGCATATAACATTTATTGATTTATATATGTTAAACACCATTGTACTTTGGGATGAAACCTACTAGGTCATGGAAAATGGTCTTTTTGATTATGTACTGCATTTTATTTGCTAATATCTTTGGAAGATTTTAGCATCTTTGTTCATTAAGAAGAGCCTATAGCTTTTGTTTGTTAGTAGTTTTTCTTTTCTTTTTGGTTGGATCTCTGTCTCAGTTTAGGGATTAGGGTGGAACTAGTTTCTATGAATGAATTTGGGAATACTTTATCTCTTTCAATTCCTTTGAAGGCCTTGAGAAGTATTGGTGATATAACAGCCTTGATATCTTTGTAGAATTCAGCAGTGAATCAAGTTCAAGGCTTATTTTATTTCATAGATTCTTTATTTCTGTGTCAATTTAATTGCTTATCATATTTATGCCTTCTAGAGTTACTTTTGATAATTTGTATGCAGCTGAGAATCTAGCTTAACAAATTTTCAAATTTTGCTAAGTTGTTGGAATATAACTTTTCAAAGTAGTTACTTTTGAATTTCAACTGTGTCTTGTGATTTCAAATTTTTAATTCCTAATTTAATTGATATAAATTATTTCTTGCTTTATTTGGTAAGTCTGGCTAAGTGTTTATTCATTTTACTTATGCTCTCAAAGAATCAGCTTTTGAATTCTCATCAATTTTTCTTTCTTTTTATCTTTTTTGGTCTCAATTTTATTATCTTCCCCTCTGATTTCTATAATTTTCCTCTCTTATTTAGATTTGGGGCTGGTTTGTTGTTGAATCTCAAAATTCTTTAGTTTTCTCATAAAGCTTACTCATTGTTCTGTTTTCCAAAAGTGAGAATTGATTGTGGTGAACTTTCCTCTTACAACTGTTTTGACTGTTTCAGATGTTTCAGTGAGTTCCATAGTCATTTGCATTAAGTTTTGGAAATATTTAAATTTCTTATTTGATATCTTCTGGGACACATTGGTAGTCAGGAGTATGTGGTGAATTGTCCCAGAGCTTTTACCTTTTCCAAATTTTTTTCTGTTATTAATTTCTATTTTCTTTGCATAATTGAATTATCTCATATATACATCATACATACATCTAGATGTATGAGATAATTCAATTCCTTTATATTTATTTAAGCAGGCTTTGTGAATATGTGATCTATTTTGGAAAAAGTAACATGCACTGCTGAAAAGAAGACTATACTATGTTGTGGTGTGGAAACCTCTAAATATATATTAACTATATGTTCAAGTGTATGCTCAGCTCTAATATTATGTTATTTTTTAATTTAGTTATAATTTATTTGTGAATTTGCAGTGCTAAAATCCCTATTTTGATTGTGTGTTTACTTGATCTTTTTATTTTAACAAATTTTGGTTTTTATGAAGACAGTATCTTTAGTATTCAATGCATGAATGTTCATCCAGCATGTTATCACCTTTTTTGGACTTTTCCCCTTTACTAGTGTGTAATGACCTTCTTATCTCTTCTAATCAGATCTAACTTGGTCCTTGCGTGGGATCCTGGTACATGACTTACTATTTTTCTATTCCTTAATTTTGAGTCTATGAATATATTTTTGGATTAGATATGCTTCTTGTATACAACAAATTGCAGATTCTGTTTTTTTTTTT
>NDGM011188518.1:0-15638 GCA_002564305.1 Octomys mimax
TTCTTTCTTTCTTTCTTTCTTTCTTTCTTTCTTTCTTTCTTTCGCATTACTGGGCTAGAACTCAGGACCTTATGTTTGCCAGGCAAGTGCTTATGCTTCTAAGCTATATGAAATTGATGAAATCGTATTTCAGCTGTGTTTATCAAAAACTTAAATATAAGTATATACATAAATATTTCCTCCAGCAACCCCCTACAGAATAAAAAGGCAAATGATTTGCCTTTTTTAGTTGGTCTAATGTATAAAGTCAATAAATACACCATGGAACTAAAAATAATGGTTTATCAGTACACTATTAAAAGCAGTAAAAATAAGTTTTATATATAATTTATATATATTTATAAAATATTTATATATATTTATAAAATTTATATATTTATAAAATTTATATATTTATATATATATATATTTCCTTTAAACCTGAGACCTGAAATCTGTCTTTTCTCTATTTGTTTAACACTTATATCAAAACTGTTAAATTGCTCACAAGTCTGAATAAATAATAATATATTCCATTGAAGGAGAAGTTTTGTTGAATAAAAACTTTGCAATTACAAGTAGTTAGACAATTTTCTTATTAAGTTAAAACCCCCCCAAAAATAAAAAAGTTAAAACGTATGTAAATCCTGTGTAGCATCATTTCATGTATGAGTGTCAGTGATAGAAATAGGTAAAAATACTATGATTTCTGTAGTTTACAGTATAAAAGAAAATTTCTTGGCAAATTTAATATAGAATATGTCTTACTCTGAGAGAATAACTTTTGCTTATCATAATGTCATCTATATGGTTTATGCATTTCCAATTCCAATACCACCTTACTCAGAAATTGTTGAACTATGATGCTTCAGAACATGTGTAGAAACATAAATTTATTTTTGTTTTACTGGAAATCTAGTTACATGAATTTCTAAGGGAACTATTGCATGCCTGCTTGAATTTGGTCCTATAATAAAATTCTAATTTAATTCAAAAGCCAATGGACTCACCAAACTCTTGGATCTTCAAGCATATAATAAAAAATTTCCTGATTCTCTCGATTAATATAGAGGATCTCAAATCAATGCATATGTCCATGACTTTAAATTTTTAGTCAACATTTTGTGATACTAACCTTAATATTGTGATGAGGACTAATTCTTACCTCACCCCATTATAACAAAAATATTTTACATACAATAACCACTACACCATTTTCACTCGTGTGTAACTTTATTCTGATTATTACTAGAGTACTACATGCCAGTATTTAGGTGTGTGGTGGTGTTGTAAGAATAACACATCTTCCTCTAGAGTAATCCCAAAATTACTGAGAGCCTACCAAGAGTCCCTTCCCATTGATAACCTTCCTTATTCATCACCTCCCATCTTGTCTATAATATACTTAGTATTTACCAACTTAAGGGTGCTGGTTAATTTAAGAGGATGGAGGATAAAATCAGTGATGCACTTGCTATATTTTGGAATTTGGATGTTTCCACTGGCACATATGTTAATGGACTGATACTCGGGCTGACGTTGTTAGAAGGTGGAGGAACCCTCACAACGTGGAGCACAATAAGAAGTGGTCAGGAGTTCAGAACTGTGACCAAGGGGCTTTGAGACTCCAGCCACATTCTCATTTCTTTTTGCTGTCTGACTCTAAAATGGTGGCCCTGAGATCCTCCATGGTGTTTTACTTTGTCATGGATTAAATGAAATATGGGTCAGGGGACACAGGGTAGAGCGTACAAATGTTGGAATCAGAATAAGCTTTTCCATTTTAAAATCCAATTATCCCAATTATATGGTTGAATAATACGAAGTAGCCTTAAGCATCATGGAAACTGAGGGAGGATCTTTTTTTGTTACATTTTACTTCCATTTTATAAACAACAATCACAAAAGTCAATTTTTTAATTTTTTCTAAATATTGCCCTATTTTAGGGGGGTAACTTTGTGCTCCCAGACAGCTACATGCTATGTTTTTCTATAGCAATTATATAAAAAATAAAAGATATAATTTTTCAAAATATCAATGAGATTATCTGAAGATAAACAGATAAAAATATTTGTTTCATCTCAATTGGTACCTCAGATATCTTTTAGAAAATATTGAATCAAATCTTTACAGCATGCAAGAGAGGTAATACTTACAAATCATACATTTTATAATGATTTTTATGAAGAAATAAATCTTGTAACTCAAAAAGACAAATACGCAACCAAACACAAAGTTTTGTTTTAGACATGATTTTTTTTAGTATACATGATTTAGACAAAACTTACAAAGCTAAAGAAGAACATAAAATGTTATTAAATATGATTAACTAAAAGGGTGTTGAAGATGAAACCACTATAAATGACCACTGTATATCTACTAGAATGGTTGTTATAAGAAATCCATAAAATAATAAATGTTCTATCATATTTTGAGAAATTGGATCTGTTATACAATTCCAAAAAATAAAATTGTACATTCACTTTGGAAAACACTTGACAAACATGAAGCAGTCATGTAACCCCAATTTTCTTACTGAGAACAGCTGAAGGGATGTGTGCGTGGAAAAGAAACTGTACATGATTTTTTAATAAGAGCATTATTTATAATATCCAAAAGTAAAAATTATCCACATGCCCATTAATTGATGAGTTAATCCAAATAGGTGTTTTATCAGCGTAGAACACATAGTACAAAAGTATGAAGTAGTGATGTCTATTACGACATGGAAGAACTGTGAAATCATTCTATGTAGAAGCAGCAGCCACATGTATTTAACATGATTACGTTTATATGCAATATAAACCTACAGAGATGCAAAGCACATTGATGATCACTGTGAATGATGAATTCTACAGCTGATTGCCCTGAAGAGGGAGGAATGTCTATTGGTGGGTTTGGAGTTAGTTTATAAGGTAATAAAAATGTTCTATTATAACAATATATACTCACCTGGATAAATCTTTTGAAATTTAAATTATCGTGTGACAAGATTTTAGTAGAAAACATATTTTATACCCTTTGGAAAATATGTTTAGCAGAATTCATTCCTCAGCTGATATGGAATCTGACGACCTGATTTTTACAAACATTCATCAGAGAGAGATGACTAAATTTTATGCATTATAATATAGTAAGAATTACATTAGCAGGACTTATTTGAAGTTATTTTCTTAGAAAGAAAACAGTTAAAATAATTGTAAATGGTGTGGTTATATGTTTTATTTTGAGCAGTGTTTCTTTTTGATAAGAATTACATATTGGGCCAGCCAGATAGCTCAGTGAATTAAAGCGAGTGATTAGGCAAACTCAGGGACAAGGGTTCATTCTCTACTTGCATGCGGGCCCCAGGGGCGGAATGCGCTGAGATCATGAATGAGACTGGGCATGGAGGCCTATGCCTGTAATCCCAGTACTTGGGAGGCAGAAAACAGGAGGATCAGTATGAGTCCAATCTGTGTAGTGAGACCCTTAGACCTTGTACTAAATACATTAAATAAATAAATAAATGTATACAAAAAGAATTACATATTATTCAGCTGTAGATGCTAATACCTAAATATTTTATCAAATGTTAACCATATAGGAACTTTCATTTTGCTCTAAAAGTATGTATTACTAGATAATATGTGCATGTTGAAACAAATATGTAAAAACACATTTGTCATTAAAATTAAAAGAAAACTAACATATTCACACAAGACATAGTCTTTCTAAAGATAAAAATGATGAAATGTTTCATCACTTTCTTTCAAATGTTTTTATCTTGAGATCAGTGATATGAGTTTGTGCCATTAGATTGCAAGATAGTAAATTGAACTTTTGCCATCAAACTGCTTCTTCCAAATAGCTGATTTTTTTTATACCTGATACTAAATCACCCCCAAAATTCGCTTCTTTTCTCAATCATTTTGTCTCTTAAGAATTTTGTTTTTTGTTTTTCCTCCAGAGTCTCACTACAAATCTTGCAAAAAGCAGCAGCTAACATCACCCATGCCACCACCTGAACACTGGGCTGCTTAACACTTCCCTTGACAAGGGTCAGCCAGATAGCTCAGCAGATTAAACGCCTGCTTAGGCAGACTCAGAGGCCAAGGTTTGATCCTGTCCCCAGGGGCTCCCTGAGACCGTGATTGAGACTGGGAATGGTGGTGCACATGTGTAATCCCAGCACTTGGGAAGCTGAAAACAGGAGGGTCACTAGGAGTCCAATCTGTGTAGTAAGACCCTGTACACACACACACACACACACACACACACACACACACATTTCCTGTGAGAATTAAATTGGTTCACTTAAATCTATGTCTCTCATAGTCTTTCAACAAGGGAAAAATGTAGGTATATCTTTTTGCAAGAGTGTAGCATACATGGTCTCTAGTCCACTTGCTAAATAAAAACTCACAACTGAAATCTTATGAACTTGGACTTTATTATTGCTGTTTTTATTAGTTTTGTGGGCTTCTAGTCTTGGGCAAAAGTACTCCATCAGTTTCAACTGACAGCATTGTAGGGCTTCTCTTTCCCACATCCTCAAACACTTTTACTCTTCCTTCAAAGCCCTAACCAAAGTTTTTAAATCATATAGTCAAGTAGAGCTATTACAACACGTTCCTTTTTTCCAATAACAGTTTTCTTTTCCTTTCTTTTTTTTAAAAAATGTATTTACTACAGGATCTACAGGGTCTCACTACAGAGACTGAACTTGTAGTGATAATTCCTGTTTGTTTTTTTCCTGTATTTTAGGGAAGGATCTAGAGGGTCATCAGGGTTTCACTACTGATCAGGCTCATAGTGATTCTCCTGTTTACAGTCTCCCAAGTGCTAAGATTACAGGTGCCCACCACCACACCCAGTCTCAATTACAGTCTCAGTGTGCCCCGGGGGTGAAGCTGGCACTGCAGGCCGTGGATGAGCCCCTGACCCCTGTTCCTGCTTCCAGGCCTTTTAATTCACCGAGCTACTTGACTGGCCTGATCCTTCCTGGTTTTCCGCCTCCCAAATGCTGTGATTACAGGCTTGCACTACCACACCCAGTCTCATTTGAAGTTTCTGTGTGCCCAGAGGGCAGGGCAGGGATGGTATGCCTGGGATCTAAACCTAGCCCCTGAATCTACCTAAGCAGGTGCTTTAATCTGCTGAGCTATCTGGCTGGCACCCACTAACATTTTTTTATATTACCTTTGCCACATTGAAACACAGTGTTGAATCTCCACAAATTATAGGATGAGCAGTTGAACTTGGTTTATGTTTCAAGCGGTTCTCTCTACAGTCTGCAGGCTCTAAGGCAAAAACAACAGCAGCAACACATGGTGGGACAAAGATGGTTAGTTTACTGTGATGAGTATGTGGAGCATAAGAACAGTGGTAGAGAGCTAGGGATAAGAGACTGTAGGACAGAAAATATGTCTCTATGACCCACTCAGACATATCTATAAATATGCTTTTTAAATGCCCAATGAAGTTGGCATACTTAATTGAACCATGGAAATATCTTCAAGATTAGTAAAGGCTTCAAAGTTCTAAATAACAGAATAATAACAAATGTCACACAAAGGAATTGAGCTAATCAGATGTACATTAATTAGTTTTTATCAAGTGTCAAAACTTTTCTAGATGGAAAAGTTTTAGAGAGTCAAGCATTAAAGAGTCAAAGACAAAATAAGAGAATTTTAATGACAAGGATGGTTTTGTTGTTCCTCATATTGAGTAGTTCCTCTGGGATACAGAAATAGATGAGTCCACTAGCTAGATAACTGCACTTTAAAATATACATAATGACAGAATGGTAATTCACCCGGATATAAACTTACAATGACTTCCAAAAGTAGAGAATGGATTTTGCCTTTCTTCACTTATTTATTTCAGAAATTTAGCCATTTTTTAACTGAGGAGACAAATTGCTAATCTGTTGTCTTATATATTGTTTTCATCGATGCATGTGGTGCCTGTCCCACTAAACTCAAGATGAGTTGATGGAAATAACACAGAGTATGGACTCCAGTGTCTGAACACTAACGCATACAGCACATCACCCCGCATACAGCACATCACCCTTCCATAATGTGCTGTCATGAGAGATTATGATCTACTACATGATAGAAACCAGTACCGTGGTGATCCCATAATCCAGCACTGTGGAAACCTAAGGCAGGAGAATGGCAAGTATGAGCACACCCTGGGAAAGGGAGTGAACAGACAAGATGCCAACTTAAAATTAGAAATGAAAAATGAAATAAGAAAGACTCAGAGTGTAGCTCAGTGTGAAGGACCTTGGTTCATTCTCCAGTTCCACAAAACTTAAAAATAAATAAACACTATGAAATGGTAAAGAATGCAGTTTTCCTTAACTTCTTTCAAATGAATTAAGTTGTTTAGTTTCTACTGTGAGGAATGGACAGTGGGATACAAAGAAGATTACCACATTTGCTGAGTGATAGACTCTGGTAATTTTATGAAGGCCTGAAATACACTTTCAAAGTCCAAGGGAAGTAAAAATGATATACAGCAAGATCAGTTGATACCACAGTTTTGAGAGAAAAAACAAGTCTAAACTACAGCTTGTATCACAAAAAGATCAGAAAGTTAATACTTCACAGTTTAAGAAAAAAATGCTAAAACCCAAGAAGAAAAAAAAGGTTAAATATTTTTGAAGCCTAAAATATAAAACAATTGTGAGGGTTTTAAAAGATAAGTCTGAGGCAGTTTTCAGGCCTTGTTATGTTCACACGTATAAAACCGTACAAAAGTAGATTGCCCGCCTAACACGTCATGATATTGCAAAGAGAGGTACCCCAAAGAACAGAACAGGACAGAGAGGAGATGGCAGATACTCAGCACTAAACGTACAGCTAGATACAGGGAGGTCACACATAAATGTCTTCTTAAGTCTCAGCATGTTCATATCTGAATAAGACAGTGAAGAGAGAGCAAAATTTATATGTAAGAAGAAACGATAAATTTTATTTATTTATTTGGTCCAGGATCTCACCACGCAGCTTAGACTTGTAGTGATCCTCCTGTCTCAGCATCCCCAGCACTGGGATTACAGCCTTGCACCACCAAGTCTTGGTGGTCAGCTCAGCGTGCCTGGGATTCTGGGGCCAGCAGGGCACATGGTACCGGGGATCAAATCTTGCTCTTTGAGTTTGCCGTGCAGGTACTATCTCCCCAGCCCTGAAATAACAAGTTTTAGTCTAAGTTATTTTCAATGTAAGTTTACAAAAGGAAGAGATTTCTAGTATGATGCTGTGAAAGAGTGACTTTTTAATTTTTTTTTCAGAGAGGGTCTCACTGTGGAGTTTAGGTAGGAAACTATGGTAATATTTAAAATATTTATACAAAAATACTGAACAGTATTTATTTATTAAAGTAAATGAAAACTTTTATGTTCAAATATGATTTCCATTTGATAAAATTTTAGGACATTAAAAACTCAAGTCTTTAAAGCAACACTACCCAGAGCTTCGATGCATTTTTTACCTGTAGATCATACGCTACCTCCTTCTTTCTTTTTATAACTACTGCTTTACTTCAATGCCTACATAGGTCACCTATTGATAATATAATTTTCTTTGCTTATTGTCAATATACAATGGGACATAAAAAATAACAGAATAACACCTGGCTTTTTCAACTAAATACAATGCAGTATGTTTTTAATCTTCCATTGGCATACGTAATAATACAGCAGAAAGAATGCTACTGGAATTATTAGATATTTCTTCCCACCAAAATTCATTACTGATGATCAAAATATACTACCACCTTACGGTTGTATTTTCATTTACTTTTTTAGTTTGGTTTCTCTTCCCTGTTATTCTCTTTTCAACACTAAAGCCTAAAATTTAAAGACAGGGCTTCGATGACGCCAACTGACGCTACAGTTTTCAAGGTGACATGGTATTGTGGCATGTTTAGTGCTGTGACATTAATCACGTGCTCTGAGGAATAAAATGTATCGAGGTTTAGGCGGCGAGTGAGACTCCGAGTTGAGAGACGTGTTTCTCACGCCAAGTGGGGCTTACATTACAAATATAGTCTTATTTTTGCTCTCATTTTAAAAAGCATGCCTATTGATTCGTACATATAAATTTAGCATCCAACCATCTTACTAACTTTTCTTAATTATTAGGCTACCCCTTCCATGTTTGTCTTCAGTTGCCTGTACGTGCTAGTGTAGCATTGTGCTAAAGAAATCTACCGCTTGCTGTTCAGTCCTTTTACTCCAGCTGTGCCTGACGGTACTGGCAGAAGGCTCCCAGACAGCAAGCCCGAGGACAGTGACCGCAGGGATCTCTCAGGAGCCTCGTGTCGTCCTCCACCTAAAGGAGCTGTCCACACTCAGTGTCCTTCCTCGGTTAGAGTCTTGCAGCAGCTCCTGCGAGCTTCATCTCGGATAGGACATCGCAGGCTGCTGAATCGCAGGCCACCGTGGAGTGGTGCCGAACAGCTGCTGGAGCGCTAACGGCCAGGAGAGATTTTCCTGAAGCTGGATTTTTAGCCACAGTGGTTAGTCCTAGAGGAAAAATGCAAAGCTAGCTCCTTAATATTCTGTCCTTAGTCATTGTAATGTTAAAGACACATGATCCTTATTATCCTAATTATTATTATTAATATTATATTTGGTAGAAGGTCTCACTATGCGGCTTGGACTTGTAGTGATCGTCCTGACTCAGCCTTCCCAGCGCCTGGATTACAAGTATGTGACACCACCTTAATCGCCATCTCAGTGTGCCCCCGGGGCAGGGCCAGCACAGCATGCTGGGGATTAAAACCCAGTCCCTGCTTCTGTCTAAGCAGGCACTTCACTCTGCTGTGCTATCTGGTTGGCCCTAATTATTATTTTTAATTTAGCTAAAATCATTGGTAGTGGCATGATCTTCATCTACCACTGGCTAAACAACTTCACAGATACAGTCTTGAAAATTTGAGATTTTTTTGGCCGAGGGAAATATATACATATAAAAGACTATTTAGAATTGTTGGATTTTATTTACCTTGTTAATTACATCACAAATTCTAAGAGATTAGAATTCCTCTCATACATAATTAATTATATATAATTACAAATATATATATATATATAGTGAAATGTATGTGAAATAAAATAATCATCTTGGAGAAATTTTAGTTACAGTTTATTTTAAATTAAAATAATACTTTTTTTTTTTTTTTGGCAGAACAGGGGATTGAACTTAGATCCTTGTGTGTGCCAGTCAAGCGCTTATCCTACTGAGCCATCTCCCTGGCCCGAAGCAGGTAGCTTTTTTTTTTTTTTTTAATTAAAATAATACTAAGACTTCTAGTTACACTTATATGTTTAAAGTTTTTAACATTATTTCTACAAACCTCAGCATCTTCATAAATCTGAACAAGTAGAAAAACAAATATTCCAAGTATTTAAAAATAATGTATTAAGTGGGAATTAATAAGAAAAACATTAATATTTGCCAGTATTACAACATTGTTAATATAAACAATTTAATTGGCAACTATACAAAAAACTGTTTACAAATTGCACACAGAGTATAAAAATTATAAATTGGATTAATTTAATCACCTCTGTCTTTAATTCTAAATTGTCGATATTTTAGGGGTAACAAAAAATACTTATTGAGAAAGAAATTAGTTGTCAAAGTTAGTACTTGGATAATAATTTATTACAATTTTATGGTTAGCTATCCAGTTTTCAAACAGGGTAAAGAGGTGAGGGCTATAATTTAACTGTGGTAGACGTGGACCTACAATTTCCTTTTTTATCTCTAAACATCAGTCAACTGCAAGCTTTCAGACATATTAGTTTCATAGCATATATATATATATATATATATATATATATATATATAACCTTATGTGAGTTTTTCTTTCATGACTTCACTGGAGCCTGTATACTTTTGAGCTCTTGCAAGTATGCATTGAATTGAAGATGATTTTATCTCCTCTATTATTCCCCAGATCAGTTTCCCATGTTTCACACCCTTTAATAAAAGTTACTCTTCAAATATCATACCACGAGCTGGTGAACCTCAGGTGTCCCATGGAAACTACTTGATGTATCACCTTTCCCTGGCTCCCCAGAGCAAACACCTTACAGAGCTGGTCTTCTCTAATAAAGGAGCTGTTATAATTGGGATCCAAATAATCTCCCCCAAAGGCCCACTGCATTGAAGGCTTGGCTATAGATGGTTGGCTTGGGAGAGTAATTGAATTATAACAGCTCTAACTTCATGTAGTGGATTCATCCATTAATGGATTTGTTACCTGAGTGGTCTGGTAGGAGGTGCACCCTGGTACATTGAAGTAAGCCAGTGAAGATGTTCATTGGAGAGCTATCACTTTTTCCCAGCTTGTATTCTTTCCCTTTTTGGCCTCCTCTCCTTCCTGAGTGTCATGAGCTGAATAGCTTTGAGTTACCAAACCCCTTTCATCTCAGTATTCTTCCTCATCACAAATCCACAGCACTGGAGCCAACCAACAATAAACTGAAACTGCTGACATAACAAGTGAAATAAACCTTTTTTCTGCAGGTACAATTTCATCAAGTTGTACACATTAAGTATATGTATATGCATAGTGTATTGTATATCAATAAAACTATTGTGTAAGAAAGAAAAGGATCCAGTTAGACATTAAACATTTATTATTTGGAATACTCATCATTAAATCCTAACTTAAAAATAAAGGAACCAATATTGAAAACTGCAAATATTTTTCCAGGTTGCATTACCTAATACATAGTTCAGAACATTTCTTCCAACTTGATAAATTCCTCTGTTTTATTAGATTTTTTGAGTCTTTATCTGTATATGAGTGTTATCCTCTTATTTTTGAATAGTTAATTTTTCTGTTTTCTCTAATAAATAATGAATAATATATTAGAATAAAGTTTTTTATAAAATTGTTTGACCATCATTCAGTGCTTGTAAGATAATGCTCATAAATTTTAAATTTCTCTAACACTAAGAAAATAATTTCAAATTAGGGAAAAAGAGATTCTTGGATTCATACCTTTCTGTTGCTTCCTGATGATGTCTTCCGAATACTGATTAAATTATGCAGCAGGATTTAGGCTAGGAATTGCTTTCAAAATGCTGAACTGGGAGAATATGTTTTTGCCTAATCAAATTTTGACTACATGCCTCATTTTTAGTAAGATTGTGTTCACATTGTGTTCAGGCTATTTCCATAAAGACTGCAGGATCTGTGACATTAACCAATTTGTTTACAAATCTGTTAAGCATTCTGACCCCTGACTTCACCGCTCTGAGTCTTAAAATGTAATATCTACTGAGAAGAAGGACAACAGCTGTTCAAGTGACTTTGATCAGAAACGTCCCTGAATTCACAGATAAACACTTTGTATCTCCAACGTCATCCTTTCCATCCATCATTTTCAAGTGAAACCTTGAGAGCTGTGAAACTATTGCAAATTTCTCATGAATAGGAAATATTTACTGACATAAGACAGGTAGAAGGAAGTGAGCATGAATTCCCATATGTCAATTTCTGAGCAAATATAGCACCAAAGTTATAAACACAGAAACAAGATATCTTATTATTAATTTTCCAAGGAAATACAGCCAAGAGTGTCTATGACTGTGTACAAACGTATGTGTGTATACATGTATGCATGTATATATGTAGTGTATGTGTATTAAAAGGAACTAATATCTAGGGCTATCAAGCAGCAAGCTGGAGAAACAGGAAGAACCAATTTCTATACAAATTTGATTCTAAATGTTGACCAACACTGACATGGCAGCAGGAAGACAAGTGGAGAGTGTGAACTCTCTCATTCACTCTTGCTTTTGCTTTTGTTTTTGTTGTATTTTTTTTTCTGTTGAGTTCTCTGATCAATCAGATACAGCCAGTCCAAAGGGTAATTTGCTTAACTGAGTGATCCAACTCCAAAGTTAGTCTCCGCCAGAGATAGTCTCACATGGAAACGCAAAGTAATGTTCAACCAAATAGTGTTCTGTCAAATTGAGAAATAAGTTCAACTATCACAGGTCCTTATGGGCAGCAGCTAGCTCTTTGGTTTGTATCATCATTTATTATTTTCTATTGCAGAGGCCATATAGACATCAGTGCACGTCTCTATCACAATTATCTTCACTAATTGATGGGTAATTATCCTCTTCTAATATTCCAAGTCTTATAGTTACACACTTAAGCAAAAAGGAGCAACCTGGCCAGTTTTTACCATCACAGACTAGCTACTTTTCCTATAATTATTCCACGAAGAATCTCATGAACTCCAGATTGAGAAATCCCTTCACAAAATTCAAGTAGAGTTTCACTTGGGATTGCTCTGTTTCTATGGCCCTTTATTTATTGTATTAGTAAATAAAACTTAAGACTTTCATACAAATAGCATCTTTAAACTCCAAAGAGAAATGCCCTTGTCAAAGCTGTCAAAGAGATAAAGGATAAAGTTTATTTTATTGCCACTAGTAACCCCTTCTCTTTCAAATAGAGCCATGGAGATAATATTTGGGTTTTGAAGTCAAAAGACTTCTGGCCTGCCACATAGCTCAGAAGATTAAAGCACCTGTTTAGGAAGGCGCAGGGCCAAGTTTTAATCCCCCATGTGCCAGGTCAGCCCTGCCCATGGGGCCCATTGAGTCTGTAACTGAGACTGGGTGTGGTGGCATGCACCTGTAATCTCAGTTAGTGCTTGGGTGGCTAAAACCAGAAGGATCACTAAGAGTCTGATTTGTGTAGTGAGACCCTGTAGATCCTGTACTAAACACTTAAAAAAGACATTTTCAAAAGATTAGGGTTCAAATAAAGCACTTTGAATTTTTAGATTTCTTGGGCAACTCAACCTCTTTGAACTATATTTTCTCCTTTTCTGTGTTACTCTGATAGGGTTATTGTGAAATTAAATAAGAGTATATGTATGAAACCCCAAGTTCTCAGTCCCAGTTGAATGGTGGTGAAACATGGTGCTTCTGTGGAACAGTGTTTCAGTGACTAAGGTCAGAAGATGTAGATTTTTTTTCCTTTTTTATATTTTCCTATTCCTTAATAGAATTAGTCTCTCTAATAATTCTTTTACTTAATTTTCTTGTTTAACTTTTTGAAACAAAATAAGAACAAAAAGATGTTTTAGTTACTTTCTTGCTGATGAGACAAAATGTCTGACATCCAAAGTGAAAGGAGAAGAAGTTTATTGGGGCTAACAGTTTGGAAAGAATTCAGTCTATCACTGACTTGCTGCAAAGCCTGGTGGCATGGAAGGCTGGCATCGCAGAACAGAAACAATTCATGACTTGCAGAGGGCAAAACAAGCAGCAAGAATGTCTAGTAAGCCACCTTTTTCCTCTCATATTCTATCCAGGCTGCACACATTCAGGGCAGGCAGCACTCACACCCAAGGTGGGCATTCTCATTATCTGCACCTAGAACTATGCCAAACCCAGGTGTGGACTGATTTATAATAACACTTGCTTAGTACCAGCATACCAGTATCGCATTCTCTAGATCTTCTCAAGAAAACAAAAACATCTATGACCCCATGAGGCTTTGAGCAATACAGAGACACAAGCCATAACAAAAGGACTCAAAAGATTTTCAACTTTAGGTCTTTTGTATATTGCTAACAAGGACTGAACTCAGGACTTTGCGTTTGCTAGGCAGGCACTTACACCATTGAACTATCTCCCCAGACTGGTCCTTTAGGTATAATGAAGTGAAATGATATGTATAATAACAAAGACATTCAAGTTTTCTTTGAATTTCTCAAATGGGAAAACTTCCCTCACAGACGGATATGGAATGAAGTGGAACATATTTCAATGAGTTTGTCTTTAGCAGTTCATTTTAATGCATATATTCTTTTGATGTTTATTAATGTTTTTCATTTGCACAGGCAACACACTCATAATCTTGAGTGAAATAAACAGAAACACAAGCTTAAACACTCTATGGTATCTCTTACTTGAATGGGGCAAAGTCCAAGTGAAGAGATGGATCAAAGGGAACAAAGGGTTGGATTTCTTACAATAGGGAAGAGGGCTACAGGAAGAAGGATGAAGAGCAGGAGGAAAGGAAATGCACAGAATAATTTATGGCATGCTCAAGAACCCAATAACTTTAATTAATGTCAAAATTATGTCAGAAAGTGAGCTAGGAGTAAGAATATCAACAAGAATGAAAAATGGGATAGGGGAATTGAAGGAGGAGGGAGAAAGTGGTAAGGAAAGGGGAAGGGGTATTTAAAAAGACATAAGCTTTAGTTTGTATACATGTACCCACTCCCAAAGATAATTTTAAACTGCATGAACTACAAGTCATATTAATAAAAAACACACATTTCAAAAAAGACAATTTTAAATATGCCAACATAGCAAATCTTAAGTATTCTTTACTCATATCATACATGTTTAGAAATAATATTTTGGTTCAAAACAATAGCAAAGCATATTATTGACACTTTGACATAAAGTCAAGTAACAGATGTTTTTCACGTTCAATTGTGTTACACAATTTATTTGTCTGATAGTCTTTTATTAGTGAACTATTTTAGTTACCATTATTTGCCCACAAGGTGAGATTTTAAAATAGTTATAGAGTCATAATATTTATTATTCTTATTTTTCTTTTCTCTGTAACAGTATGATAATTATTTTTACAACCAAGTATATGTATACATATATTTCCCTTCTGTTTGAGGGACTTATGCTGTAATTTTTAGAATTTAATTTTACTGTATTTTACTATTATGGCTCTCAACAGGGATTTGCTGGAATATTTTTATGTATTGATACAAACATTCTTTATCAGGCTACCATCTGCTGGCTTGTCAATTCGATCTTACTTGTGCACAGCAAGGTACTACAGAGTTTATACAGTCATTTCAACAATAGAGTCAATTTTGCCCCAGCATATTATGTTTCCCCTCATTGTGAACTTGCTCTATAGAATTCAGTGATAGTATTAACTAGGGACATACAAATAATACAACATATGTGAATATAAGTGTAGTACACTACATAGCTTCCCCTATTCCTTATGTAAGGTGTAGAATTGTAGAATAGTTTTATACATTTTGCTATAAATCTTAAAATAGACCAATTCTATATGACTTCCTTAGTTTTTTAATGTAAATATAGTTATCCTTTCTACTACCTTAACCTTTCTACTAACTTTATTTAAGATTCTGAAGCTATCTGCTATTAAATATTTCACAATTACAACCATTTTAGTTTTAAATATGTATAAATGCTCACAAACATGCTTAATATAATTAATAGATTTTTTCTTAAATCGTATGTTATAATTAATTTTCTGAATAATTAGCAAATTATAAAAATGAACAAAGTTTCTGGAAATTTTATGTAGTTGCATTTTGGAAAGTTTTTTTGTGATCATTAGTCTTGTATTATTTTTGGTTTCTTTCATATTCATCTTTTTCAAATAGTATCCTCAGAAATATTTCACTATTTAGCATAGTAATATTTTAATATTTATTTTATAAACATACCATTTATTCTTACATCAAATTAGATGCACAAATATCTAATTTAGTCACAAAAAATCTGACTATGAGGAACATATATACAGATAGATAGATAGACATTTGCTTTTCTTTTTTTATTTAGATAGATATTTTCTCAGACAAATGTTACATTAGTCCACTAATATTTTTTTT
>NDGM011188520.1:0-10826 GCA_002564305.1 Octomys mimax
CTTCCTTTCTTCCTTTCTTCCTTTCTTCCTTTCTTCCTTTCTTTCTTTTTTTGGTATTGGGGATTGAACTCAGGACCTTATGCTTGACAGGCAGGCACTTATGCACTGAGCTATCTCTCCAACCGTGCTTAAGCGTTATGTGCCTCAATAGTACCTTCTTTCACAGTGTTTATGAGGAATAAAATTAGAGAATATATATGAGTTCACTAAACTCTAGGCATATAGTATGAATGTAATAAGTAACATTTTCATTGTATTAGATATAATATTTTTATACATTTAAAAATATATTACACAGTAATAGAGTTATTTAATATTTCTTGTCTATCTAAATCAATTTTAAGTTTTAAATAAGCTAGTATGTTATTTCTACAATGTTACAATAATATGTTGCTTAGGTCAATAATATCCTCATGTTATAGAGGATCATGGATACTGGGGACCGTAGCCCTGCGAGACAGAGGTGGAATGAAACTCTGTGATGTGACAGCTGGGGACCTGGATATTCCCAGAATATCACCTTGTACTTAATTTTGGAGGCTGAATGCTGCCCAATACAGCTGTGTGGAAGATATTCATTAAGGGAGTCCTGGGTGGAAGATAAAATTGTCAGAGACTCGCTATTTCACACCACCACTAGGTCAGTATGTCTGAATGTATTATTGCTATCAATGCAGCTTCCAAGAAATGTAAAGGAAAAAAAAAATAAAAGAATGCCAATGACCTCTGAGAAAAAAAAACTTTTAACCTTTATTCAAGTTCTTTATGAATTGTGTAGTCACAGATTTAATAAACCCTTACATTGCAGCATAGCTGAACTGTAAGGGCAACTACGATACACTACTGACTGCATGTCCCTACATAATGTTAATTCAAATAGCACACTTCAAAAAGAATTTACAATTACACATTTGTCTTAGTCATTTTTTCTATTGTTGCTGAGTCAGAATGCCAGTGCCCCAAGTTAAGGAAGGAAATGTTTATTTAGCTCACAGTTTGAGGAGGTTTCAGTCCACAATCAGCTGGCTCCAAGGCAGGGTGGCCTAACCCACAGGCATCAGCTCAAGATGGCAGAAGCCAGAAAAAGCAAGAGCAAAGGTGTGTGTGTGTGTATCAAACCTCTTTTCCTCCCTTATATTGTAAGCAGGCTACCCCACTCAAGGGGTGAGTAGCATCCACTCAATCTCCATCCCTCCTCTTACACAGGCTCAGGATGAATACAAATTAAGAACCCTGGCCCCCTGATGAGTCCCTTTGTTAAACTTTTAAACTTCCCAAGTTGACAGGTGACGGACATCCTAGAGTGGTAAGGGCATGTCCTTTTCACCCTAGGATGTAGAACTGCCGAGTTACTACGTTAGGCTGCTAGACTTCTCGATTTGACTCAATGTGTCAATCATAACAATAATGAATAGCCAATAACCAGTTAAAATCAAATAAATACCTTCTATTCAAGAGCGTATTTATGAGATTTTTGAATCTTTTTTTCTGAAAAACTAATGAGAAGGAGTATTTCAGGGTTATCACTATGTGAGGTCAGAGCAGGTTCCCCAAAGAGCAGATGGAGACATCTACATGTCCCTCCCACTGCATATGTTGTAACTTTGCTAACCCCTGTCACAGAAAAAGGGTTTTTAGTTTGGTGAAGATGCTGATTTCAATTTTTGATATCTGGGCTGAAAACCCATGATACCTGGGCAGGAAGCACAAACAATGGTCTATGTTGATGGATGAAGATCTTTCCAGGAGTCATTAAGAAGTTGGGGAAAGTGAAGTCATCACCTTAAGAAAGTTTTCAGGGGGCGGGAAGATGGCTCAGTAGAAAAAGCATTTTCCTGGCAAGTGCAAGGGCCTGAGTTCAATCCTTGGTTCTGGAAAAAAAAAAAAAAAAAGAAAGAAAGAAAGAAAGATAGTTTTCAGACAACAGAACTCATGTTTGAGGTAAGGCTCCTGGTATAAAGAAAGGAAAATAAGTCGAACCAGACACTTTGAAGAGTCGAAAATCAGCTGGCCATTTGGAAGTAAGGCAGGGGTTTGGGAGTGTGTACACAGAGAGAACCGTGTGTGGGAAATGGAGTAGTTTCCTAGAGGTCCCATAAAATGCAGTTTGAATAACAATGAATTAATAGAAAAGAATTTGTATGCTTTTTCTTTTTACTTTTTAAAAATATTAATTTAATTTTATTTTGAAGAGTAAAATCAGAAACAAAAACAAATAGAAAAAAGAGAGAAAGAGGTAACATGCAACAATACATGTGTTACAGATTTTTAAAAACAGGAATAGCTAATTGACAATGCTTATTATATTCTCTATTTTTATCATCAGATCTGTTACTCAGATTAACAGATATAGTTACGTAAGATTGGGGAAGTAAGTGAATATTGGTATTTGCTTTCAAGAATTCTTAATTTTCTTTTCCTTGTCTGCAATCTGAGCAACTACATCGAGGACAGCAATGTGGAGTACAAAACCCATGGTTGAATACCTCTCATCTTGGTCTTCTAAGTGTGTACCATTTCTAATGTCTTATCAATTATTATACTGTCTGTATGCTTTTTATTATTGGTTTAGAAAGACTGTCTCTTCCTTCTGCAGTAATGTTTGAAGAAGAGAAATTTATAATGAAATATTTTTCTTTGTCTTATCACCTAATAAAACTGTATCATGTCATTTTTCTTCCAAAATTATTTATCTTGCATTTTTACTATCATGTACAATTTTATGTCTTAGTCACAATTTCCATTTCGTGTTGTTATAGTCTCAGAGCATTAAAGGACAAGCTAAAGTGAGCCTTGGATCTTGCTCTACGTTTGTGAAAGTGGTGGGTTTTACGTGTGTGTGCGCGCGCGTGCGTGTGTGTGTGTGTGTGTGTGTGTGGTGTGTAGAGTCCCCCAGCCCAGCAGCTACTGCTTCAACTGATTTTTTTTATCATTTCCCTGAAAACAATTTGATGTCACTGACTGAAATATAAAATGGTTCTTCAGAACTGTATTGCTTGTTCTTCTCACCAATTACAATGAATTAATCCTATAAACCTAAGCAGGATTTTGGTCTTAATTTGTTTTCAAACTATGCGTCACGGTTTCAATAACTGTCCTGCAGATGTATCGTTCTTAGTTTTGTGCAAGAGCAACATTTTGCTTTGAAGAATTTCTAGACCTTCTCATCAGAGGGCTCTTTGTTGTTATGTCACAGTGTCATTAGTTGCAAGGGTGATTGGAATTATCCGAAGCATTGTCTTGATTATACTCCTGTGGAAAAGGTCATGCACGACACTCTTCTTCCCATTCTGTTTCATATTGTGGAATGATCAGACTGATCCAAGTTTAAAGATTTCTTCTGTGGCTCACCTAAGCACCTCTTTCCTGTGAATCCTTTCTGGTATGTTGATATATAATTATTTCAGTCATGGTCCACACAGCCTCCGATAGTCACCATCTTGCATTTAAGCTCACTCTGATATAGACCATGATATCAGCTCCTAATGAAGGTTAGAACATTACTTGCTTCTGCTCTATTTTCTCAAAGACTACTTTTGACCCAATAGGATAGCAAAAGGTATGAGTAAGACATCACACACAAAATTCTTGCCCCCTTTTCTCTGTCAAGTTAAAGGAAAAATATTGTTTTAAATAAATCTTCTAGTTTCTAAAACTTTTTCAGTCCTAAGTGAGCCAGGAATAGCTCATTTTATTTCACTATTTGACATCATCTAAGATAAATTAAGGTCTATGCCATACTATAGCAGCTTTAATTTTACTAGGCAAATACAGTACTCAATGCAACAATAGTATTCATCAAAAGAGAATAAATAGCAACATGTGGACATCTATACATTAAAATATGATTTCACCATAAAAGGGAATGGTTATTGACATCCAAAATGGATAACTCTCAGAATAATTATGTTGAATGAATAAAGTCAGTCAAACAAATGTATATTTACATTCTCTATGATCCCCTTTTGTACAAATTCTAGAAAAAAACTAATTGATATTAATAAAACAGGGAGTTTTGGTTTCATAAGCATCAGAATACAGGGAAGGCGGAGATGGAGAAATTACAAACAGGCAGAAGGAAACTGTCTAGTGTGATGGATATAGACATTAAACTTAATTTGTTGCTATATGTTATAGTAATTTACATATGTTAACCTTATCAAATTGTCAGTTTAAAAGTGGGCAGTATGTTGTAGTTGAGTTATATTTCGATAAATGTATTACATTAAAAAGAGGAACCATAATATTCTTGGAGAAGAACAGAGTGGGTTTGTTCTCTCCAGACTTTTTATGATGTTACTCAAAATAAAAATTTTATTCCTGTAAGATAGACAAATAGAACAGTAGAAAAAAAACAGAGATTCCAGAAAAAAGCCTGAGCATATGTGGATGATTCAGTTATAAAAAGAGTGCTACTCCAAAGCTGGGAAGGAAAATATTTTTTCAATAAATCATGGTGGGTCATTTCATATTCATAAAAATGGAAATGAATTTTGGCTCCTACCTTATGTCATACACAGAACTTTCATGTACAAAACATATCAAAATATCAATGAAAAAGTTAAGGTATTTGGGAAATATCTTTATGACATATTTATCAAAAATGCTAATAAATAGATTAAAATGAGGGAACTGGATCATATTGAATGAGATTGTTCCCCAGAGAATTCCTTCAGAGAGTGGAATGGCAAGGTGGAGTCTTGGTAAGAAATTCAGCACATAAAACACTGATATAGATCTAAAAATATCTGAGATGTACAATCAATAGGAAAAGATAAAGCTAGGAGATTGAACAATGAGGCGAAGAAGCACAAAGATATTGAAAAAGGGATCAAGTTCCCTGGTAACTTGGGAAGGTGAAAAATAAAACTACAAGGAGATACCACCGATATCTTCTAGAATAATGGAAATCTAGCAGTTTGACACAAGGAGAACTCTCCTGTACTACAGGGTGGGAGAGTGGGCGGGGAGGTGAAGTGTGCCAATTAGTAGTGTTCCTCTGGAAAACGATTTTAGGAAACATTACCCACTAAATTTGATTATGTACATATTCTTTCAATTTATTTTTATTTTTGGAACTGGGTGTTGAACTCAGGACCTTGCAGTGGTCAGGCAGGTGTTTCTGCTGCTGAGCTACATTCCCAGCCCTCAATTTATTTATTTATTTATTTTAGTTTTTATTAGAACTTCTTTGCATTACCTAATGACTGTATTCCTTTTGAGGAGTGGAGACATGCACATTTCTCATCCTGTATTTTTCATCCTCCCTTTTTCTCTTGATCACTTTCCCTTTGCAAAAGACCTACCTCTTTACATTCTATCCTCTATCTTTGCTTTTGTTCCTTATGTTCCAGTTTGCTCACATAAAAAAATGGTATTTAAACTCATATATATGACTTTTAAAAATTAATCTGGTCTTAAGGTGTATCAATTTTCCTAAAAGTATTTATCCCTCTTTATGGGGTGCAAGTCTATCTTACTCCAGAAGAGAAGATAGACTTTATCTTACTCATCAAGAAATCATATAATAACCAATATTGGAGCGGCTATCATGAGGATATAAGCTGGAAAAATCATTATGGAAATTTGTATGGATATTCCCCTAAAAATATCTAAAACTAGAAATTCCACTTGGCATCGCTATTCTGCTTCTAGGTATCTTCCTTAAGGACTTAAAAACAGCATGTATTACAGTGATGCATGCATACCTATGTTTATTACAGTACAGTTCATAGTTGGTAAATCTTGTAAGTGGTCTGTGTGCCCAACAAAAAATGAAAGGATAAAGAAAATGTGAGGGCTGGCCAAATAGCTCAGCAGATTAAAGAGTCTGCAAGCAGGCACAGGGTCCTGGGGTTTGATACCCAGGCCTGCCATGTCAGCCATGCCCCCAGGGCATGCTGAGACAGAGATTAAGACTGGGCGTGGTGACACGCCTGTAATCCCAGCTCTTGGGAGGCTGTAAACAGGCAGATCACTACAAGTTCAATGTAGTAGTGAGACCCTGAACACCCTGTAGACCCTTCCCTAAAACACACAAAAAAAAAAAGAAAGAAAGAAAGAAAAGAAAAGAAAACATGAGACTTATTCTTATTCTATAGTTTAACAATTATGTTTCAAAGTTCACATGCTCAATTTGTGATCAGTTAAGCTAGTCCTGGCTCATGAGAATTAACAAATTTTTACAAAATTTGCAACCCTACTTTCATGTTAGATATTTGAGATCTGTTATAGTGATAGCATTTATATCAAATGCTATAAATGGGATCTCTTTCTTCACCCTAGGTAACAAATGCATATGGCAATAAAATACATACAAAATGCTATTTATAATAGTACTATTTACACTAGCTTTGTGTTGGAAACAGTCTAGATGTTTATGTAAAGTGGATTTTTGAAAAACGTGGCATCTGCATATGCTGCATTATATTATGGAGAAAAACAGTGAACTACAGCTACATGTAGCTATCATAATGAATATAATTTTTATAATTGAATACTTGTGGATGTCATACTATGTACTAGTCATCTTTGGGTCTCTGTTTATGATATATTTATATTCTTATAAAAATAATATGAACTATATACTGACATGTTTATTTTTTGTGATAGTTTTCTGTGTTGTTATTTCCTTTTTATACTGCCTTTATAGTAAAAAATACTGCATCATAGCAAGGAAAAAATAGGATTTCCTTTGCTTTAAAAAAAATACAAAGTCTAAGCACAGTGAATAAGGCCTGATGGTGCATGCCTGTGATCCCAACACTCTGGGAGGCTGAGGCAGGATGATTACAAATTGAAGTCCAGCATTTATGACTTAGTAGGATTCTGACTCAAAAAAAAGGGCAAAAGATCCAGGAACTAGATCAAAGATCCTGTGTTCAGTCATATACATGTGATAATCATCCCAGTGGGGATGTGGCTTTTTAGTTCAGTGGTAATGATGCAGCTGCTCCAGTTCCATAGACTGGCATTAAAATGTGATATTTCACAAAATGGTAAATTCTTTACAAGTTGTTTAGCTTTTCTGAGGTCTTCTTTGTTCTACTGTAGAGCTAGAATAATACCTCTTATTACACTAGATAATTGTGAGATAAAAAATAAGGTATGAGTGACTCAATGACCAGTACAGAACAGAACTACGATATGATTTATCTGATTTATTACTGTGTTTACTTTCTACTATCTTAACCAGAAATCTATTAGAAGATTCTCTGACATCATACTTTTAATCTCCAATAAAGATGAAATGCATTTGTAATTAATAAGATTCCACTGTCATTTACCACTTGGGCTTCCGTGGTAAAATTTCAGTGGAAGGATTTTACTTGCTTAGTTAACATGTACTTCAGTTTATTGTGATTTTTTTCAGAGAGAGAGAGAGAGAGAGAGAGAGAGAGAGAGAGAGCTTTATGTTTAGTTATTTACTCTAAATCCTTTAAATGTAGGGGTCTTTCCTTCACTGACATGTACAGCTCTTACAGTTCTTAGACCTGGGTTTCTGAGAGTTTGTCCATATTGGTTAATTCTTTTTACTTTCTATTCTCTAGAGCTTTCTATTTTGGACAGACAACCTGCGGAATGAGTTTATGATGAGGAGAAGATTACTCTTCCCAAACGTGAGCAATTTAGTTTAGTAATCATAAAATGTGACTCATTAAATGCTACTTCCATATTTCAACAGAGACAGTACATTTAGCTTTGATTAAGTCAAATTATTAATCAACTCTCCTTCATCTTTGTCATAGGAACATCCCCTTACAGTGTAAATATATCTGTGGTATTCCGAAAGTTTTATATTCTTTGTATTATACAATCAGTGTACTAACCACATTAGGAATGTAAAGGAAGAATTCTAATAAATATGGAAGTATGTGGATCATGAAAATGAGAACTCCGAAACACTGCTGTAGAAGCAGATTTAGAGGGATTATTAAATAATTTGCACTGTGGTTGTATTTTACTTTCATTTGTTTTCTGAGAGCTTTTTATAACTTTAATAGCAATTAGGGCTTTGCGGGATGTATTTGTGGTGCAAAGTTTCGGACAACATTGCAGAAATAAGACAAATCATTCACTATATTGGAACAAATGTGAAATTACCAATTGTGAAAAACGGCGTTGTCATAATGTTATTTTTAAGCAAAATCAGGACTTGCAATTTCACTTCTACACATTTACCGAAAAGAATTGGAAGGCGTGCTCAGAAAGGACCCCAGCACACATGCTCCTAAGAGAGGCACTTACAAGAGTCAAAGCTTGAAAACAGCTTAAAGGTGTATTCATGAATGAATTGATTAGCAAATTCTTCCATCTATGTTCAATAGAACATTTGCTTCAGCAGCACATTATAGCACAGGCGTACAGTAGAATATTGTTCAGTCATAAAACGTTACACAGTCCCAATGCATGCTAGAAGGCAGGTAAACCACAAAATCTACTATACTAAGAGAAAGTCAGTGTGACACGGTCACAAAACATGCAACTGCATTTGTATGGGGGGTGCAGAATGGGCAGAGGCAGGGAGATATTGGAGATTAGTGGTCATCAGGGGCTAGAAAGAAGGTGAGAACGGGACCAAACTGCTCACAGTGCAGAGAGCTTTAGTTTGAAGTGATAGGAGTGTTCTAACACTACACGGAGGTGGCAGCTCCAAACCACTGTGACTACACTAACTGGTATGAAATCATTCCCCTACATTGGCTGATTTTATGTTATGTGTATTTCACCTAAGGATTTTAATTTTAAGGAAACCAAAACATACATTGGCATAAATATAGAAAAATGTTTATGTCACTATTAATAATTATGCTGAGTAATTTATCATTTATATGATATAAAGGTGAATATAGTAAGCAGGGCAAATGAGTAGATGTCTGGGGATGAGTGTAGAATCATCTTTTTTTTTTTGGTACCAGGGATTGAACTCAGGACCTTGCACTTGTAAGGTAGATGCTTACACTGCTGAGCTGTTTTTCCAGACCTGGAGTATAGAATTAGAATGACTTTCACATCTGAGCTACATACTCCTTACAAGTACATGAGTAAAGGTAGACTCTTAACATTAGATGTTACTATTGTTTTCTATTCTTAAAGTTTGCAATATTCTTTACAGTTATTGTTTTGAAATGTGATGCCCATTACTGTAAGGAATTATCATGCTGCGGTATCTATTCCCCCATGCTCTGTAGCATTTTCTTCTAAGTCTTCAGAGAAAGTTATGGAGAGTTCTAAATTAGTTGGTTCTATTTTTATTTTAAAACATTTAGGGGCCAGTGAGATAGCTCAGCAGATTGAAGCTCCTCATTAGGCAAGCTTAGGAAAGCGTAGGGACCACGTTTCAAGCCACTGTACCACACATCGCATCAGCCCCACCCCCAGGCATGCTGAGCTAGCCACAGAGCAGGCATGGTGGTGCACACCTGTAATCTCAGAGCTGGGGAGGCTGAAACAGGTGGATCACTATGAGTCTCAGCTACATAGTGAGACCCTACAGCAACCAAATGGATTAAAATAAATAAATAAATAAATAATATTTAATTAATAGGAATTGCCATATTCAAGAAATGTCTTTTCTTAATTTCTTATATTGTTCGTTCTTCCAATTTTGTGTGCCTACATCTGGTAATATGAACAACTAATTTGAAGACAACATTATACATTGCAACACATACTGTGAAATTCATATTATTTTGTTGAATGAAATTCTGTATCACTTGTAACTTTTCTGTTTTAATACTAGTTTTTACTCTTTCTAAAAGTAAAAAATAATAGAACCAAGATTTATAATTTGTATATTAAAGCCATAAACAATTTGTACTCCACAGTGGAAGTAACATATCCATCGCCTGTCGCAGTTGCATTTCTATGCAAAGTGAGGACAATTAAAGCTTACTCTCCTAGTAAATTTCAATAAAAATACAGTATTATTCGCTATTGCAACCACCCTGTATAATAAATTTTCAAAGCTTACTCACTTTTAACTGACCATTTATGGGTTGTTCAACTTTCAATATTATTTTGCTCCTAAATTCATATCTAGAGGTTTAACCCCCAGTGTAACTGCTGGGAGCTTGTAATGTAGTAGGACATATTAGGTTTAAGGGTAGAATATAGAAATACAGTAATAAAATAAAATATGATAATAAAACAGAAAGTATTCTCTTTCTCTTTTCCTCCATTCTACTCTCTGAATTTATGAACTTAACTGCTTTGATTTTCCAAGTAAGTTACGTCATGTAGTAGTTGTCTTTCTGTGTTGTATATCCTTAGGTTCATCCATGGTATCATAAATGAAAAAAGTCTTCCTTTTTGAATGAAAAAATATTAAATTGTGTATATGTGTCACATTGTATCCATTCATCTGATGATGACCAACTAGGCTGGCTCCATATCTTGGCCACTGTGAACAGTAAACACGGCCATGCAGGTATCTCTTCAATTAACTAATTTAATTTCCCTTAGTGCCTACCCAGAAATGAGATTGTTGGGTTATCTTGTAGTTCTGTTTCATTTCTCTGCTTATTGTGAGTATTACCATAGTGACTTGCTTACTATAGCTTTGTTGTATATTTTGAAGCCAAGTGGTGTGATGTCTCCAGATGTGTTCGATTCTGTAAGGATTACTTCGACTAGTCAGTGTCAATTGTGGGTGTATGTGAATTTTTAGAATGTTTTTCAACTCCTATGAAAATTGCCATTGAAAATTTGATAAAGATTATGTTGAATTTATAGATTGCTTTGGCTATTATGGACATTTTATAATATTTACTTATAATCTGTAAACATTATATATATTTTCTTTTCTTGTCTTTTTTTTTTTTTTT
>NDGM011188521.1:0-13967 GCA_002564305.1 Octomys mimax
AAACCTTCAGTAACTGTGAGCTCAATAAACCTTTCCTTCCTTCATTTTGGGTGTTTGTCCCAGCAAGGAGAGAAGAGAAAATGAGACAAACTGAGACAACGTCTATGACTACCTGGGTCTCATAAGCAATCTTTTCTTTCCTCAAAGGTCATTGTTTTTCCCAAAGAAAAATGGGGCTGCATTAACACAAAGAGCACAGTGTCCCTGTTACTGCTTAGATCCATGTTGGGAAACCTGTAGCACATGCCTTATTTGTCTTTTTCTTTAAACAAAAAAATGTTATTCTATGAGTTGTTCTTTTCTAAACTAAAACCTAGGAATTCAGGTTTAATTGCAATGTTGGCGTTTGGTGATAGGGAAGTTGGTTTGGGTTGAAATGAGATGCTGCCTCTAACAGTTTTGCCATCTTTGCTATAGCTGGGTGATTTCACTGCGTTTCTTTTAAGACCAACAGTTTCTAGCTCCGCACCCATGGTCTGGATTTTGTATGGGCCCTGAACCTCCTCAGCCCACTCAGAGGATGTCAAGTTCTCCTGGGCTGCAACATGAAACCACAGCTTGCCCACAGATCTTATCCATAGGCAATGATTAAGCAATCAAAGGGAAAAGATCATGCCTTCCTCGCTTTTCACGCTGCCCTAGCTGCCTGTCACCTAGGTGTGAGCCTGGGGTGCTGACTTGTGCCTAGCACTAAGATGCCCTGCCTGCTTAATAGCCCTTCCCTTCCTCCCTCCCTACTCAGCCTTCAAGGGACACAGCAGCACCTCCTCCTTCTACAATATCAAGAGGAAATTCTTATCTGTATAGTATAAAAACATAATGTGTATTTTTAAATAATCCATTTATAAATATTGTGTAAGCTACGCCCTTTGAGTTGCAGAATCTGTTATTTTGCATAAAGCCTCCCTGTAACTCTAAAGCACAGTTTGGAAGCCATTACATAGCAGTCACTTTGTTCTGCCTTGTACGTGATCTGTGTCAGTGTCAGCCTGCACCAGCCAGAGCCCCCGTGAGACCTACAATGTCTGTTAGCATCTGGCCCTCTCCACTCAGGAACATGTTTTTCTGCTTGGGCAAGTTGATTTGATTGTCATTTTGAGATGAGAAAAACATTCTGCCAACATAATTTTTAAGAATATCATGAGCTTTAGAAAGTGTCTTGGTGTTTATTGGTTTTACATATACAGGATATTAAAAAATATGGCAATGCTAAAATTTTAATCATCAATTTGTTTGGCACAGGGTCCTGCAATGCAGCTTGGACTCATAGTGATCCTCCTGTCTCAGCTTCCCCAGAGCTGGGTTTATAGGCATGCACCACCACACTAGCTTTTGGTGGCCGGCTTGGCGTCCAGGGCCGGCACAGCATATGGTACCGGGAATTGAATTCAGGTCCTTCACTTGCCAGGCAGGCATTTAGACCACTGAGGTGTCTCCCCAGTTTGGTAACATATAAATTTTAAAAATGTATTGCAGGCAAAAGACAGATTGCTATCATTCCTCCTCCAAATGCTGAAAATACACATCACTGTTAGTAAAGTGCCTTTTATTGTAACAAGTCTTTAAAATGTAAACATTCACCATATTTTTTCATCACCACTTGTTCATAGACTCATCTGATGTTGGAAAAAAAAACCCCAAAAAACAAAGCAACCCTTGAAGTCCTTAACTGACTTGAAAATTGAGGCGAAGTCCTTTACGTGTGATCCCCTGAGGTAAGCCAGGCAGTTGGATCTGCATGCCAAGAATTGTGGTTCCAGGTCCCAGTCTGTCTCTCTAGGTACAGGATGATGCTTGCTGCTCCTTCCAGATGACGCAGTATAGTGGGCAGGTAGGCGAGGTCAGGTGAGCTGGCCTAAGGTTGGAAAACCGTGCCTCCAGCCATGCCCTATATGTCTGGAACAGGTTGTCTATACTTTTTGCGACTCAGCATCCTTATCTGGATATTGAACTCAATAACGCCTCTCATAGGAATGATTTAAAGATGAGATGAAATAACATTGTCAGGTGCCAATTAGAACCACTGCCTCATAATAGGTATTTTATAAAAATTTTCTCACCAAAATGTGAGGCACATTTTGCTTCAGATTATAAACATTCTTTTTCCCTCCAGTGCATCTAGGGATGAGGTGGACTTGGATGACATACGGGCAGACACTTAGCAACTGGGGCAATCGAGATTCCAGGAAGTGTCCCAGATTGAAAAGCATCCTAGACAGGAATTCAGGATCAGGACCGCTTTCCCTCAAGCTAATAAATTAGCCAAGGTGACAGAGGGTTCCTTTCTCCTGCCTGCAGGTTCTCGCGTGCCTCATGGCATCAATCCTGGGATTCTGCCCAGGTGAAGAACTTGTGCCATGTGTACTGTGGGCGCTGGACATGCCAGGACCACTTGCTTATGTGACCACAAAATGGGCAGGTCATTTTCCCAGTTTGAGAAACCTGAGTTCTCATCGTGACAACTCTGGAAAACTTGGCACAGAGCGTGCTGAAGTGACACTGTGGTCACGGCCTCAGGGAAAGACCAGTGAGCGGGGTGGTGGCTCTGCAAGGGCCCTGTGACACATGCAGATGTGTGGCTTGCTTGGAGACGTGTGTGCATGCTGGGCTCACCCGGATGCATAGTAGCAAAGCCATCCAAGTCTCTGCTGTGCTCCCTTCAGCACTCTTCGACTCTAATTGATAGTTCTCTGGTGGGCATGGACGCAGGCCCCCCTTGTCCACTCAAGCTGTAATTAAATTTTGTTATCTTCTTACTTTGCTATATTTGTGGTCGCACTGTTAAGAACTAAGCTTGCCTTTTTCTCTGGTGTTAATTACATGATCATCAGTAAACCGGATACCATTTGACTATGACAGATGGTTCTTTGACAGTAAGCTAGGTTAAGTTTGTAGAATAAACACTGGTTTCTAAGACATCTTCTATAAATTTCATGACAAAATCCAAAATAGACCCAATAATAAATAGGTGTTGAATCATTAAAAGTTCTTCCTTCATTCACTCACTCACTTGTTCATTGACATCAATCCATATTGATAAAATCTTTTTTTTTTTTTTTTNTATTTTTTTAAGGAAGGAGCCTCAGGGTGTTCAGGGTGTCACTACTAGACTAGACTCGTAGTGATCCACTGGTTTACAGCCTCCCAAGAGCTAGGATTACAGGCACGTGCCACCACGCCCAGTCTCCATGTTGATAAAAACTTAATAACTGAAGATCATGGGCATTATCAGAAAGTTACTATGGTAGAATGTGGTGCTACTCCCCCTCCTAGAATGTCCATGTCCTAATCACCAAGACCTGAGAATGTGTTACTTTTCTTGGCCAAGTAGACTTTGCAGGTGTGGTTAACTTGAACCTCTCCAGGAAGGTACATTATTTGGCTTTAACCAAGTAGATATCAACGACAGTGTTGTTGTGGTTGTGGATTTTGGGGTTCCCAACAGCGCATATGTTGCAGGCTTGGTTTCCAGTTGATAGTACTATAAGCTTCATGAGGTTGGGTCTTGTTAGAGTATGTAGAGCACTGTGGGCATTACTGTGAATGATATGCGTGGACCTTGGCCCTGCCTGTGTGCCTCCTATGCTTCCTGATATGGCACTGTGGCCAAGAAGAGGAGAGAGAAGATGAGCAGGGCAGTGAGACCTGCCCTTTTGACCAGGGTGCGCCTCCTGAAAGAAGCTCAGCGGCAGGACCCTCATCATCCAATCACCTTCCAGAAGCCCTACCGACAAGCATGTGGGGCTGTCGGAGGTCACTGACAAGCATGTGGGGCTGTTGGAGGTCATCTAGATATAAACTGATGGGAGTGGTGGGTCGCCAATCAAGCAAAACAGAGACCAGGAATGTGAGTACAGGAGGTAAGACAATGATCCAAATTTATAGAGAGTAGTTTCAGAGAGCACCCAAAACTGTAGGCAGTCATCACCTCCAAAGGTAAACCCTGGGAAGGAAGAAGCAGGAAGATCAGCTGAAGGCCTTTATATGAAGAACAGAGCATGATAAACAGAGTGACTCTGAGTCCAGTGAATCCTTAAAGGAAGAGGAAACTCCCAGCCACCAGAAAGATAGTGAAGTCTGCATACACAGTCATGATGTGCAAAAACAAGACAAAACAAAACAACACAACAACAGCTACAACAACAACCATAACACCCAAAGCTGAGTCAAGGAGCAGGATAAGAAAAAATAAAAGCAGAACTCTTTTCTATATTAGAGAAACGAAAGAAGTACAGTATTTATAAAGCATTTGGACACAATCCTCAGATAACCTTGGGTGAAACAGTCAATATTAGAGAAAAATCCTTTGGAAGATTGTAGCTCAAGGTCATAGGCAATGGATGTAGAAGCTTCAGGAATGATGACTTCAATTCCAGAGGGAGTGATTGCAGTAACACTACTGTTTTCACTGATAAAATTCTGTATGATTCAAATAGATTTCTGTCTTAGTTACTCTTCTCTCATTGCTGGGACAAGTACCTGACACTCAAGCTTAGAGAAGGAAAGGTTTATTTATCTCACAGTTACTGAAGGTTTCATAGTTTAAAGCAGCCTGAATTACATAGCAAGACCTTGAGACACCGCCGTCCCGCACTGCAGGGTCTGAAAGAGATGCCGGACACCGCTGAGTCCAGGATGATCTGCTCTATACCTCAAAGAGAGGCCACCAGGCCTAGAGGGGTGGGTAGGGAGGCACATGCTGTCAGTTTAATGGTTCTTGCCTCTCTGGCCCAGCCCCTCAAGCCCCGCCCTGTCATCTGGCCCCGCCCCTCGAGCTCTTCAAGTGGCGACTACCCCATGATTTATGTGAGGCTTTGTGGGAACAACTAGATACAAACCACAGCAATTTGGTTGGTATAAAAAGTTGAGCACATCTGGATCAGGTTCCTCCAGGGTTCTTTTCATGAAAGAAGTGCAAGAGGATGGGTTGGGAGGTGACCCGAGTCCCTAATCTTGCACCTGGTATGGAGATGACAGCTGGACACTCATGATCTGCCTTTCCTATTATCCACCCCGATTTTCCCTACTCTAGCACTTCTACCGGATAAGATTGGTCTTCCACCAATGAAGGTTCTAGGCCCTAATCCTTGAAGAGTTTCAGCCTTTGATCATGAGAAACTTCTCACTGAATGACTCTTGCTCTTGACACCCTACTGTCATAATTGCTCAGGAAAGTGCTAGAAGATGTCCCAGCGAAGTACTTGTGTGATATATTTCATTACTGGGACAAAGCACCTGACAGCCATGACTTGGGAGAGAGGTTCATTTTGTTCTCTCTTGTTCTGAGACTGTGTCTATGGTCAGCTAGTGCCACTACAGAAGCATCATAGAGGAATGGCACAGAAGAGGAAAACATTTCAAGTCACAGTATTGGGAGTCAGAGGGCAGGGGAGGAACCAGGCAGGAGGGTCCAGAGGCCAGATGTGATTTTTTTATCTTGTTTGTCATATTGTATCTTGACTTTTGTGTGTGTTGGAGGGAAAGATTCAGGTTTTCCTATTAGAGTAGCTTTGAACCCCATAGACTAAAGGACCAAGCAAGAAATCCTTCTATCCCCTACATCTGTTCAGTCCAGTGTGCATGTGAGGTCTAGGGAAGTGGCCTTCAGGTGAGTCCATGGAACAGAGAACCAAGCTGTTGTGAGCCAACCCGAGCCAGAACTCCTGTTACTACCCGGATTCTATTTTAATAGCAGGCTATGATTTGTTTTAGGTACTCAGGGAACATTATCAGTTCAGATGCTAAATCAAAAGGTTTTCAGAATACCTGGCTATCTCCCTTTTAAAGCATGCAGTTACCTAAATGAAGAGTCATGCTTCCTCTGGTAGAGGAACTGAGAGTTGCTTATCACATCTTTTCTCCCTGTTTTCTCTTACATGTAGTAAGTTATGAGCCTGGACCCTGTCTCAGGTCTTCAGTAAACAAGGAATCCTTACGTTTATAGCTGGGTCAGTTGATCTCAACTGAACATCTGTTTTGGTTTCTTTGATTATATAAATTGAAAACAGCTTTTCTGGAAGCCTACCTATTTGCCCATACATGGAAAACAGGAAATATATAAAATTAGCAGATTGGTGCAGAAGACACACTATCCAAGAAATAGAAGAGAAAATGGAGGAAAGGAAATTAGGAGGGGAATTCTTTGAAAGTATTTTCTAGAAGGGCTATGAAGGTAGGTCAGTGGCAGAGTGCTTACCTAGTATATGTGAGTGCCTGGGTTCAATCTTTAGTACCAGAAAAATGAAACAGAACAAAGATTAGAACAACACCACAACAGGCAAAACTTTTTCCTCCTAGAACACAAGATCTGCTTCTCCAATGGACAGGCTTATTCAAGGGGCTATCTATACAATGAATGGACAGTTATACTGAGGTTCATCATTGTGAACTTTCTGACACCAATGTAAAGAAGAACTGCTGCTTTCACTCATTCAGCTGTGACATGCCCAGATTCTTGCAGTGACTTTCTCTTCTAAATTACTTTTCCCATGCATTTTTGTCTGCCTTTCATATTAAAGAGTTTCCTCAAATGTTAAAGATATTTGCAGGCTCTCTGTTCAGGTTCAAATGAGCAATAGGAAAAAAGTTAATCAGAACACCAGAAGCTGAAAGAAAACGAAACGTAGCCCTACCCCTAACACCCAAAATGAAAATCATTTGCATATTGATGTTTATGCCTAGATGAAACGTAACCATACATAGACATAGAAAAAAAAATATCACTTTCAGGCACTCAAAAAGTCAAAGCTGTGTCACTCTTTCCCTGTGCATCCATTTTCAGTAGTTACTAAAGCATATGTTACAAAAATATGAGAAAGTAAACCATCTATATAAAATATGTGGAGTTCAGGTATAGCAACATGTTCAGGGGACTCTCAGAATATTGGAAAAGCCAGCTTCCTGAACACTGGTTGTGCAGCCNTCCTAGAGAAAAACATTCCGAATCAGGATGATAGAAGGCTCCAGGAGGAGACGCCACCAAAGAAAAATCAAAGGTACCTCGGATGCTCTTTGATGTGCTTGAATGTATGGAGAGGACTTTTTACTTCCAGTGCTACTTGGGGATGAATTGGATGCCAAGACAGAAAAGTAAACAGAGAAAGAAAAGGTGAACATGAAAGCATTTGACTTCAAAGATTAGAAAAAAGGTAAATGCAATTAAAAAATTTTACATAGTTTAGCTGTCACAGTATCAAACAATCACAGTATGCTTAACTATTGGTTTAAGAAAACTGGCTTAAAAGCACTTGGGAAGACAAGCGTCGGGTCAGTAGGTGCTCGGAGTGAAAAATTCAGTCGCCATCATCGTGAGCAAATCAGCAGTTAACATCAAAAACTGAGAAAAATCAACAAATAGAAACATGGAGATGAAAACTAGAAGAAAAAGCTAGATGGGCATTAAATAATTATTTTGGAGGGTAAAATAGAAGCTGAAGGGGAATACAAGGGCAAATTTTGTAAAAGCCACAGTTGAACTATTTTGCATTTCATCAGCTACACACGCATATGACTTTTTTTTTTTTTTTTTTTCTGGAACCGGGGATTGAACTCAGGCCCTTGTGCTTGCCAGGGAAGCGCTTATTCCACTGAGCCATCTCCCCGGCCCCACGCATATGACTTTGATAACAAGATAAAATGCCACTTAAAAAAAAAGCAAGCTTATTAGACATTCAAGACTCTTTGTCATATTTTATTTTTCTTACTTTAACATGCTCCTGTCTGCTTTCTCTTCTTATAGCCCGTTGTTTTCTCTGTTTTTTTCTCTCCCTCTTCCTCCACCCACACTTTAAATATGAGCACAATCGGGGAATTTACAGAGGTAGGATTTATTTACTTTGCAAATGATGAGACAGCCCCAGATGAACAGTTTTTACAGTATTAAGATTCAAGTCTATTATTTGCAGGTGACTGTCAGGGAAGAGGCAGTGGGCCGGCTCCATCATAGGCAAGGAAGAGATACATTGCCTGTAGGGAATTCTAAATCTATAATAAAACTGACGAAAGTGTGTTTTTTAGCACACACACAGCCTGCCAACTCTAAGTAAGCCCAGGGTGTGAGCGTGATGACCCTGGATGTAGCTGGTGGCCGGGGATGTGTCAGTCTAGCCCCGTGCTAGAGAATCGACTTGATTCTGAGAACAGTGACAGGGAGAAAGGTGAGAAGAGAGATGAGCAATACCCGCTCAACCATACATGAATATTCTCAGTCAGACCAGGCAGCTAACGTGGGATAAGAAAGATAAATATTTATTTTGTGAGTATTGCAACCACTGAGCTGATTCTCAGGCAAGCACATCTGACACAAGAAACTCAGGAAAAATTGCTGTTAACAAATCAGTCATCCACTGAAATGAAAGATTTTCCATAAGTTGATGATTAGTTATAGCTGAGGGCCAGAAACTGGATTTCAAGGAATGCTAAATGCGGTCCCTTCTTTTCCGCAGCCATCTCTTCTCTGTTCCCAGCAGCACTTCCTGTCTTCACCCTGGAGAACAAAGCACTTTTAGCTTGGAGTAGGAGGCCAGCATATCCTCAAGACACCAGGGTGGAAGGAAACCACCTCTGGAGGTTTGCAAGGGCAAATTCACCCGATGTTACAGCCAGTAGTGATTTTTGAGAGGAATCCTGGCCCATCCCTTCTGCAAAATGAAAGGAGTTGTTGTCTGACTACAGGTCCCTCAGCTGGGACCCAGAGGCATAGATTTCCACTTAATGATGTCAAAGAGGAAAGCACTCAGGAGTGATGGCTCAGCCTCCTGGTGGAGCTGAAAGCTGTAGACACAGAACCAGGAATGTCTCATGTTTGTGATGAGAAGCAGGGAGTGGCAAGGGGAGGAAGAGGCACAAAGGAATGAGAGAAAATTGGTACTACCAATGTCTTCTGGCACCTGGGACCTTCTAAAAGATCTCAGAGTTACTCAAGGCCTAAAGTATTCTGCTGTGGTTTGATGACCACTGCGAGGGGGCTGGAGTGGAGGGAGCGATGGTGCGGTCATTAACTCTTGCTCCAGAGGGATAGAATGGCCTTTCCCCTGGAGACCCTGAGATGTTAAGGAAGAGGGGGTTCCAGGTGGCTTAGTGGCTAAGAGACCGGAGTAAGCTCTTAGGGACACTATGGTCCTAATGCGTCTTTGTGCAGATAAGGAAACCAAATCCTTGGAGGCCTCAGAACTGAGTTGTCTGTTGAAGTATAATTTTCAAAAGGGCAACAGCATGTCTTTTATGGAGACAATAAATGAACTTGTTTCACAGATTTTAATACATTATTTAATGAGGAAGCAGTAAGATTTAAACTTTCCCAAAGAAAAGCTAGGTACATAAAGGCAATTTAATAGCTCTCTGGGATACTGGCTATGCAAGAACCATTTTATTTTTTAAGAGGATCATAAACTGTAAACTTTGGGGGCTCTGAACTGTACTATGCAGAAACTATTTTCATTCCTAATAACAAAATCTGTAAGAAAACCTTTACCTTAACATAAAGTAAAATAGCATTGTAAATAGAAAGTTAAATTTAGCACTGAAAGAACACCCAATAATGTATGGCCTATGTTAGACCATGCCAGCTCCCAACGGAGATTTTCCAGGGTGAGGTCCCAAGGTTAAAGAATGCATGTGTGCAAGACATCAGCAACAGCAGCAGCCAGCATGGAGCAGAGCAGAGCACGAGAGCTGGAGCTGCCTGCATCTTTATCACTTATTTCCAACACAGATTGTTTTCTCATATTTACATTCTTCTACAGCACCATTACCAGTGTGTGTGTGTGTGTGTGTGTGTGTGTGTGTGTGTGTGTGTATTTACCTGTGAGAAGTCATGGTTACATAGCTGTAGCCCACTGTGGCCCTGTGTTAGACAGGTGGGGTCATATCCTTGGCTGTCCTCATCTGCACCTAAACTTCAAAGAAGTCTGAGAGGTTCCCCACCACCTATTTCTAAGTTATATATGTTTTGTTTTTAAACTGGTCCAAGGTCAAAATGGTAGTTGCAAGTAGAAGCAAGATGATAACTGAAATCTCATTATGTCAAATCCAATATATTTGTTCTTGCAACCCAATCTAGGATGACCAAGACATCCATTATCATTTAGAGAATGGATTGCCTAGAGAATGGTGGGATCCACGCTCCTTGCCTGCCAGCCTATCCACCTACCTTAGTACACAGCTTGTGCAAATGGCAATTTGTGAGCCCTGTTGAAGCCTGGCTTCCGTACTCCAAGCCCAAGCCTCCATCTGTGTCTCATTTACTTTTTTCTCCTCGCTGGGACAAAATACCTGACACCCAAAATGAAGGAAGGAAAGATTTATTTAGCTCACCGTTTGTGTAGGTTTCAGTCTATACTCAGCTGAGTTGCATGTGGCAGAGGGCAGCAGTTCATGACAGCAAGAGCAAAACAAGAGCAGCAGCAGCAGTGGAAGAGACAAAGACCAAGCCTCTCTCCCTTCCTATATTGCATTCAGGCTATCTGCTCCAGGGTGGATGTAGCACTCATACCCATAATCCCAGCACCGGATCATGAATTAATCACAAACTGTAGAAGTCTGCCCCTCTACTGCATGAGGATTTGTGGGGACCACTGGACAGAAACCATAACAGCCTCCATACTTTTCTTTTTTGTCCAGCATACGTGGGCTCTCTTGGCCATCCTACCTCCACTCATAGTTATTACACTGGTCTCATACTCTGTGGTCTCTGGGTGCAAGTTGGGCCTTACAACTCTTTTCTGCATCTTGTAAATGCTAATCACATACTTAGATGGATCCTCCTTGGAGATGCTCATGGGAGGCCAGATGACATTTGACAAAGGGATTTAACCCACTGAAGTATTGAATGCATTTTGTTGGCGTAGAGTGACTTTTAAAGTCTTTTGGGGGCTAAAGCTCAAGGATTTTGTAACAGCGTGTTCCCCAAATGTAAATGACAACTTTCACATATCACCCAGAACCTAGAAAGCCTCAGGTGGATTTCCAGAGCTGACACTGTATGTAGGGCTTTAGAAAAGCTCTAGTTTCCTGGCTCCTCATCACAGTGACTAGTAATGCCCTTCTTTGGGGGAGGTCTTGGGGATGAGGAGATTACTGTTTGCTAAGAGATTTGGGAGCCCAAAGCAAATGACATGAAGCTGCTTACCAACTAGACAAGGCGGCTGCACAAACACCCTTTTGTTCTTTTGTTCTTGCCAGATCTGTGTGGGTGGCAGAGGTTGAAATAATTTCATTTCCAGAGTCCCTCAGCCTTGACAGCCTCTCTCTACAATTGCCTTTTTTTTCAGGATCATTTTGTTTACTTGTCTGAAATGGAATTCAGGTAGATAAGGAATGGGGGAGCACAGGGGTAGCTATTAACCATTCACTCAAAAGACAGCACGATGGGGCTGAGTCATCTACCCCCACAGCTGTTTCTGAGGTTTATGTATTTTTTGTCCTCTAAAAAAAGGGAAAGAAAACTTCTCACAAGTATAAGCTTTCTATGGCTAAGTAAAGTTGGGAACCATCACCATGCAGAGTTTAGACCTCAAGTCTGGCTTGGAAATGGGACTTTTCCAAAGATCCAGGCCAATATTTCAGCATTATTCTTTGTCTTACAGTATGTCAGGCTGAAAGGAATAGGCAGGGTTGGAATTTTACAGATTAAGAAATGAAGGCCTAGAAAGGGAGGAAAACTTAGCCAAGCTCACTCGGCTGTGTTGGAGTACATTTGTGTGTATTTGTATGTGTTTTATAGGGGATAAAGCACAAGGGACAGATGGGAAGCTCACATTTTGCCGAGTCGGCCAAGGAAGAAGGGAATTTTCTCTGAGGCTTGAGCTATAGCTGTGGTATAAATTAGAGCGCAGAGACAATATTCTAGAGCTCATGGGTGGGAATTTCAGTGTTCTACGAAGGAGAAAACAATCTGGCTCATAAGGAAATCCCTGAAGTGGTAGCAGAAGGGAAGAGCAATAAGAACAACTATGACCTTGGTACATATTTGTTTTCTTGTTTATGAGATTATTTTATTAGCATATGTTGGCTACACATAATAATTACATTTGTTTGGGGGACTGAACATATAACAAGCTTGTCTTGATTATTTCTATTTCTCTTTCACTTTCTCCCTTCCCTTCTCCCTGCTTACCTACATCCCCTTGTGATCTCCAAGATGTCTACCTCCTTGTTTCCTATGATCTCTCTTTCGTTTTGCTCTTGAAATTATTTTCACCTTGTGTTTCTCATATAAGAGTAACTAGGTAACATTTAACTTTCTGTGTCTTATTTATTTCACTTAGCATGATGGTCTACCCAATCCATCCCTTTCCCTATAATGGGACCCTCGTAGCTATTTGGACCTATGGAATATCTAAGCTGAATGTCAATGTAAAACTCACAGATTAACATCTTTAACATCTTGGAAAGGTAAAGATGAGAGAAGGGAGCTTCCCCAAGCACTACCTTTGTAAAATACTGTGACCTTCACCACTCACCATTGTGGACTAAAGGTGTAGTGCCTTGGTAGTGTGATTGCTTGGTATATAGAAGGCTTTTGTTCCAATCCCCAAAACTGTGATAAAACAAACAAGTGAACAAACATGAATATCACCAATGACTGGACAAGGATGTTTAGGCAAGTTGGCTTACTGCTTTAAATGTAATTCCTTATTTTGTTTTGTCTCCTTATCACTAAAACACTAGGCAATATGAAGTTAACACAAAAGGGTTCCTAATAAGAAGTTGTTCCAAAAGCAATAGCCACTCATATGTAAACATACCACTATAGTTTAAGAGACATGTTTATAGTCTGGTCATTTTAAAAATTGTATTTTGGCCATAGAGATTGTTGTTTCTACTTTGAAAGGTAGAAATGAATCTCAGTCTCTATCAAGGGTGGCGTCAGATTCAGGTTATGGAATTCTCTTCTCTTATAGCTATGCCCATGTGTGATTTTTTTTTTTCTTACTCACATGGTATGAGAAACATCTATTGTGGATGCTAGCTTGAAGCCTCCAGTGTTCCTAAAGCTCAATCCTTTTCCACAATGGCAGAGCCTCCTGTTGGTCATTCCTAGCTCAAGGCTAGACTTTGGGCTTAGAGCCCTCTATTTGTTTTTGGTAGAAACAAAGGAGTGAAGCCTCTTTAATAACGTGGTTCAGAAAATATTGCCCAGTGTATTTAAATATTAGTAACTCCATTTATTTCAAAAACTTGGAAAGGTTGTCATGAAAATTAATGAATGTTCTGGTAGAAGTCAATTATTTTCTCTGAAAGGTTCCCTGAAATCATTGTATAGGAAATTGTGCTGGAATTCTTTTCTTTGCATCAGGATAATATATTCTTAGCTAAAAGATATGATTTGATTATTTTTATGATGCAAAAATGTAGACTTGGTAAAAATATCTGACCCTTCATTTTATAGAAAAATGAAGTTTGGAGAAAAATAGTAAAGAGTGAAAACCAAAAGCACTGAATCAGCTGCTTCTTGTTGCTTTATCCTGAATTCCTGGATTCTCTTCAGCCCTTATGGCTTTACACACTTGTAGCCAGGAAAAGTGGACTTTTCATTGAGCTGGGAGCATAGAGCAACGCATGCAGAGGAAAGGAGATTCCTGGGTGAGTCTCCAAGTCCAGTTAGTAGAAGAGGCTGCTCATTACCAGCTTACTCGCCTTTAATTCTCATATTACATCGTCTGCCTTTCCCAGTCTTCCACAAAGAAACAAGACAAAAGAGAGAGAAAAAAAAATCAGCCATGGTGGCAGAGTTCACAGCATTATTAACCTTTTTGCAATGTGTTTATACATTCTTATAATTTCTTAAAATTAAAATATTTTAATTAAGCTGAATTAAAATGGAAACATTTCCCCATTCTAATTCAGCTCCACTTTATACTCAGTAGGATGGGGGTGGTATAATTGGGCTGGAAGAATTTTGGTGACTGTTATGGTTTGTGTCTAGTTGTCCCCCCAAAGCCTCATGCAGTCGTAGGGTGGGGACT
>NDGM011188545.1:0-12372 GCA_002564305.1 Octomys mimax
ATTAATCAGTTGTGAAACTGTCTCATTGATATTTGTTTCTCAATAAAAAAAAAAGAAAAAAAAAACCACTTAACATCAACAGGAACTTCAGTATTGGTGCTATGTTAACTCTTAGGATGGCATGGCTTGTACCAGCAATGGTGATCCTTTTAGGGACAAGTACCAAAACCACAACACAAAGCCACATATTTTTCAAAAACTGCCGAGACTACAATTAATCATAAATCCTGATTTTTTTTAGTTTAAACAACTCATATATTGATCTCTTTTATCTTAAAATACATAAATAATGCCCATGCCATAGATTTGCCACCACTGGCTTATACCATAAGTGGTACATATAGCTAATCCATACCAATCATTGTAAGTGATGTACTTCTGTGGTTAATGTTTTATGTCATATAGTTGTTGTCATCCCCATATTTGTGCATAAGTAGCTGTGTCAGTTGGTTTCTCATTGTTTTTACATCCAACACTCAAAAGTTAAAGGAGGGAAGATAAAAGTTTATTAATTAAAAGAGGAAGTTAAAGTGAAAGGAATTTATTTGAGCTCACAATTTGTAGAGGTTACAGTCCATAGTGGGCTGGCTCCAAGGCAGGGCACCACTGCACAGGGGTAGGGCAGAGAGGAAACAGTCCATGGACTATTTCAGGCAGCAAGGAGCATCAAGCAGAAAACTTTCCTTCTTTCTTGCGCTTCCTGCTCCAGGCAGGCTTCGAGTCTACTGATGGGTTTCACTCATGACCATGGTGGGGCTTCCATTATCCACACTCAGAAAGGTGCCAAACCAGTTCAGTTATCATCCACCCTGAATCCCAATACCATGCCTCCTAAATCCACCATTCTAATCCACATACCAGTGATCCAGCCACTTCCCAAAAGCCCTTTCTGTGAGCACATGGAGCTTTGGTGGGACGTCTAGATATGAGGTATAGACACTGGTTGTTTTATAACCCTGACAACATTCAATGGAATATGTTCACTCTTATGGAAACATATAATAATAAATTCTAGTAGTGAATTTATTTAAAGACCAAAATTATAATTATGATAACTCCTAATCTTACAAGATATTATTTAGTGTATAGATTGGAATAAATATTTGCAAACAGAAATAAAAATAAAATCTTATGTCACAGATGTGCTAATTATTCTTAATCACATTGGATATTCATTACCTAGTTACAGAGCAACTGAAAAAGACTATCTGTCTGTCTGTCTGTCTGTCTATTTAACAGCCATTCATTTTCTTACCTTTCTTTTTTTGTTTGTTTGCAGAGCCGAGGATTGAACTCAGGCCCTTGCGTTTGCCAGGCAAGCGCTTATCCTACTGAGCCATCTCCCCGGCCCCTATTTTCCTATCTCTGTCTATGTATTATTTCTGTTGGTGACTATTTTCGTATTTTCTCTGTAAATATTTGGATTTTTCTTTCCAATAGGACAGTGATTTTTGAGAAAATGAAGTGTTTCTTTCCATGCCTTTATGGAATTACACTACAGCTTCATTTAGATCTGAATATATAATATCCACTAGTGATTCACTTAAAAGGCATGATTCTTAAAATTATAATTTACCAGGAAAGCCTGGTCTTTTCAATATTGATGGTCATTGTGAGCAAATAGTAGTGATATCTCATGAGAAATATGAAATACACAATTAAAATTTATTATAATGACAAAAATGTAGGGCTTGGGTCATTTTATGAAAAAAAATAGTAAGCCCTAGCTAAAACTTTTCTCTTTCTCTTGATAAATTTTAAAACTGAGTGAATGTTATGCCTATAAATCACTTGTTTTGTTTTGCCTGAGCGACCTTTTATGATAATTATACAGATTTGGAAGCATAAGTTTGGCCTAATTTAAGATTCTTTTGACCTAGACCAGGAAAGGAAGAAACTGAAAAGGAAGATGAAGAAAGCTACAAATACAAAACCTCAAATTCTGTGTCAAAAACGTAAAAATTACAGAACAAAATTTATGTATAAACATTAGAGAAAGTAAAATGTTTTAAAATGCTGCCTCCATTATGAAAATCAGTACTGTACCATTTCTCTTTATACAAATCCCTAGCACTTGAGAATCAATTTCTGTGAACAATCACTAAAAAGTTGCTGAGATTGATTGCTTTGTCTCCCCCCAGGGTTGACATCTTTAAGTACGTGATCTACGGCATCGCAGCGGCTTTCTTCGTGTATGGCATTTTGCTGATGGTGGAAGGTTTCTTCACAACTGGGGCCATCAAAGATCTCTATGGCGATTTCAAAATCACCACTTGTGGAAGATGTGTTAGCGCCTGGGTATGTTATCTCCCTATACTCTGTTTTGAATGTGGGTTTATTTCAATTGCACACAAATATTTACATTAATCTTTCAAAAATACAGTAATCCTCATATGACATTCCATCTTGTAATGACTGTCTTAACATTGTTAATATTATTTCTAAAAGAATATCATTCCTTGAGAAAGTTCAGTTTTGAATTTGTAAGTCATATGAAACACAATATATTTATAGAGACAAAGTGATTTTTTTTTTTTATTGGTGTGTAAACCAGTATTCACTTGAAAAGACTTGAGTATTTCTGTTTAGAACAACACAAAAATTCATCACCAGTTGTAGACAATGCATGTGTCTGAACTACCCTAAAAGAACTTTTGTTCGTATTTTACTATAAATTTAGGACCACGGGCTGGGAGTATAGCTTAGCCGCACAACACCTGCCTGGCAAGTGTGAGGTCCTGAGTCCAATTCCCAGCACAAAAACCAAAACAAAACAAAAAACAAAACAAAAAACAATTATACATGTTGTACTTATGATTGATTGGTTGATTTATAGACTGGAAATCAAACTCAGGACCTTATGCTTGCCACGCAGGCACTGAGCCACTGAGCTATAACTCTCATCCTTCTGTGTTCTTCTGACTTAAGAATTATATTATTTTTAGTCTTAAAACTTCATTTATGTGCTGCTTGGTAGTAAGTAAAATTTATAGTCATACTTTAGAGTTAGTGACATGCAGAAAAGCATGTTTATGTACAAATGCATAAGTGTGAAAATTATATAATATGATTGCAAGTATTTTTGCATATCTTATTCAGAATAATTTTCTTGTAATGAAGCATTGGCTCTTCGATTCTAGACTGATACAATATTTTTAGTGTTATATGAGAACATGCATTTAATTTCAGAATATAATTCATATGAGGAATGACTGAAGAGTACAGCTAGTGTTTAAATTAAAAATGTTTGTTGCAGTAAAAGACACATTGTCATCAAGTCCCCTCAAGACACTTTATTGTTTTAAACATTCGTGTTCCACTATTCTTTCCATTTCATGAAGTGCTGCTGGAAATCTGTTAGTGTAGGATTTGTTCCCTTGTGACTGCCCTGCTGTCCTGCATCAGTTCTGTATCTTTACCCTTCGTGGCCATTTTGGGTTTGGGGAAGAGCAAGAAGTTGCACCCTGTCAGGCCACCTGAATAGGCCACCAGAATATTTTTATGAGCCTGGCTTTCATTGGATGGTGCTCCGCAGCAATGTTCTTCACATTTGTGACCACACCTCATGCAGACACTTGAGAAAGAGGACTTCCAGACTGCTTCGGAAAGTGGCAAGAACAATACCCTAACTGTGTCGTGACAAGGGAAGGCATCTTTAAGTGGCTTAACAGTATGTGCATTTTGACCTTAAACATTAATCATGTAGTTTGATCACACCTCACATTAGATAAACTGTATTTAGTAATGACATAAGTGACTTCAATCTCAGCAAAGTCAAAGTTATTGTTGACAAGCTTCTTTTTTACTAGCTGTGACAAATTCTCTGATGCTGCTCAGTGTCTAAAGGTATTAAGAGTAATGTTATGAAATATTTTGTTTTCAGTTATGGATACTTGTACCTTGCCTTGAGATAATTTCTTGTAAGATGCTTCTGTTTCTTTTTTGGGACAAAGCATATTGCAGTACTTAAAGAAAGAAATAAAATACATGAGAAAAGCTAGAATTTCAGCATCATAACCAGAAGGCTTTAAGCGTGGTCTTACCTAAATTTAGATCAATAATATCAAATTACAGATTTGAAAGGAAATGTAGAGGCATAAAGATCCTGGATTAACTTTTAAAATGAGTGTTCACTGGGCCAGTTTTTTAGTGATACCTAAGCAATTTTTCTAGTAAAAATATAAATTTTGATTTTAAAATCATTTCTATCTGGCAGAGTACAGATAATTTAATTAGCAATGACTTTTTATAATTGCGTAGTATTATTATAATGCCACTTATGAGCTTAGAAAGCCATTGAACTTCTGAGGATCACAATTTTGTTACTGTCAAAATCAAAGTCATCTCTAAACCTCCAAGCCCGTGATGATAAAGAAGTTAGGTAACAATCAGGGCAGGAGTCTGTAAACACTTCTCACTGTCTGAGAATGCTGTTCAGGCAGGAAACTTGCACTCAGGTGTGTTGTTTCATTCAGAATTGTAAAATTGGTGCACAGTAGAAATAATCACAGAAGAAAATATGCGTATGAATGTATAGATATTTTTTAAATTTGCAATTCAGATTTTTTTCTACTAGCATTGCGATTGAAGTAAGAATCTTAAATGAATACTTTCAAAGCACAGCATGTATCCCAAGTTTTTGTACAATAATCGTGATCCTGTCACCCACAGCCTGGAAGGGGAGCGGCAGCTGCCTTGAATCCACTAGGGGTGGGGGGACCAGGCAGTAAAAAGTAGCCCCACTGAGATACCGCACTCACTGTAATCACAGCCCCATGCCACCTGGAAATGAGAAGCCAAAACGGAGGCAGAAGCCATAGCATCTGTCACATATCCAGGGCAGCACGAGCAAGTGAGGCTGTGAGTTACACTCAGTTTGTCCCAACACGGACAGCATGGAGAGGACCCGCTCTAGGCCTGCAGAAGTAACTAGTGCTGGCTGCGGCCAGGACCTTGCTAGCAGCAGCGCAGAAGCCTGTGGACCTTTCCCTTTCTTGGGAGGTCTTACTATATAGCTGCGTGGAGCAGAAGGGAAACAGAGGACTGATCTATCCCCATCTGCTGCATCTTTTACTTTCTTCCCTATTTACATTCTTCTTATTTTCAATTGGTGAATAGATCCAATCTTATAGTTTTCATTAAGTTCACCTTTTAACCTGCTTTGCCTGTTTTCCTTGCTTTAAATGTCTTTTTGTTTTTGAAGTTATACTAATACATTTTTACTTATAATACTGGATAATACTCTGGGATTTAATAATTTCTTTTTATGGAGCATCTACCTGAAAAGCTTCTTGAATTAATACCAGGGTAAAGTTATTATTCTATCCTTGTTTCACTATATTGCATACAGAATAAAGTGGATACTGATTGGAGCTACATCAATACAAGTGTAATTAATTTTATTTATTTTAGTTTATTTCCCACTCATTCTGTTTTACTCTGTATTTCAGGCAGGCCTTGAATTCACTGTGGAACCCAAGTTAGCCTTGAATTCACAGTGATCCTCCTGTCTTAGCCTCCCAAGATCTGATGTTACAAGCCTGCACCACTATGCTTGATTTACAATTAATTTTAAGCAGTATTGTATGACTGAGTGCAGGATGCTAATAAATATTCTCTTGTTTTCATAAGTGCTCTTGAAAGCATAGCTTGATTTGCATTATGCATTTCTATTTCCTTTCATGCTATGTCAAGGCCAACTCATTTCAAAATGTTAGTGCTGCCAAATTTCAGAATGTGAAGCGCATGGGAAGCAAACTCACAATATTGATCCTTGGGAGTGAAAAATACCATGCATTTTATTTAAGCACCATATGAAGTTATCACGATATTAAGCTAACATTTATTTATGATAAATGGTATCAGGTAGAGTGGATCGAACACGTGCTAGTGAATGTTTTAAGCATGAACTTTGTAAGTTTAGAATAGTAATGTGTTCCCTTTAGCTACTTCACCCTTATTAAAATGTAAAACAAAAAATTTTTGTTTAATTGTAAGTTGGGAAGCACTTTATCATATTTTGGAAACTTGGCATATTTGTGTACTCTTAAATATTACTATTATGGCATCATCATGGATATCAGAATGTATCTATATTGGTTCTGATATTTAGACTTTTAACTATTTTATTTCAACTTTTCTTCTTACTTTCTTTAAAAATAATCTGAATACTTTTAAAGTAACAGTTTCAAAATATATTACTCTCTATGGAAATTAATACACTTATTTTCTATTCAGTTTATTTTTATTCTAATTGCTTGAAGAGTTCAATAAAACAATAAAACTTGCAAAAGCATGCATGCTGGTCTGGCAGGGCTCCTGTAATGGTGCACTGCTAGCAGATGGCTTCCCCAACAGCACTTTGTTGCCTGCTCATCCTGTGAACTAAAGTCTGGAACCCAAGCATCGCAAAGTTGCATTGTTTGAGGGCTCTTAAGAAGGATCTGTTCTGTTTTTCCTTTTGATTCTCATGGGGTATACATTGGTGGCAATCCCTGGTTAGAAAAGTGCCACGCTGGTCACTATCTTCTGTACACAGTGTGCTTCCCCACATACATGTTCTCTTCCTGTAGAGATATTCACTATCCCTGTCACATGGGTTTAGGACCTCATTTCTGACTTTCTCACCTCTGTAAAGACCTTATCGCCATGTAAGGTCACGTTCTGAGACACTAGGGGTAGGATTTCACCTATGAATTTTGCAAAAGTAAAACAACCCATAATAACACATTACAATGGAAACACTATTCCATGCCCATTTTTAATGAAATAATAATTATTATTACGGTTATGTTGTTTTTTCTTTTTTAATGTATTTAGTACACGGTCTACGGGGTCTCACTATGTAGATCAGAGTCATAGTGATTCTCTTCTTTTCAGCCTCCCAAGTGCTGGGATTACAGGTGCATGCCACCATGCCCAGTCTCTGTCATCATGCATTTCAATGAAGAAATATTTTTTTATTTTTTATGTTTCAAGAACTTTCCCATTAATCTCAGATGTTTATGGATTTTAAACATTGCATTAAACTAGTACATGTACAATGCATTTCACATAATTACTTTTAAATCTATTTTGCATAGCATAAGAAAACTTGTCTTCATAGCCAGAAGTGAAATTTTAGGTTAGTAATGATAACAGAAAAGATCTATTGCTTCGATGTTTATATATAGCAGCCTCAGGGCATTTAATTCTCCAGACAGCTACATGAGGTTGATACTAATATTAAACATATTTAATAGCTTAGAAAATGAGCTTCGAAAGCAGAAGAGTGACATGCCCAGCCCCCAGAGCATCCGGGGACTCCTTTGAATTCAAGCATCTCGCACAAAGCCCATATCGGTAACCACAGCATCAGACTTCACTCGATGTTTTCCTTGGTGTTTCTGGTTTTGGTTTTTCTTGGTTTTGGTTAATTTAGTAGGACAGACCTGTTTCTGAGTGCGTTTGGTAACTCACCAGATGCTTCTCGCTCTGCATCTTAGTGTGATCATGCTTTGGCGACGAGGACGCCCCTCCCTGGACGGATGCCCTCACTGTAACATTTGCTTTCATTCATAACCATAAATTGCCCCTGATTTCAATAAAAGGGTGTTCTGCAGAGCACGGAGAGCTCTGTAGTCAAAGCCCCTTTTGATCACTGTCTGTAAGAAAACTTAGGTAAAGTTCTAAGTAGGAGTATCATCGAGGAACTCATCCTTCCAGACCAGGCGTTCCCGGTTCTCACATCCACAGGAGGAGGTGAGCAGGGGCCGAGCGAGCAAAGCTTGATCGCACGTTCAGGCACACTGTGCACATTGCCACCTATGCTCCAAATCCTTCAGATCAGCAGGGATTACTAGATTGTCACAGGAACACGAACCCTGCCGCAAATTGCACGTGCAAAGAATCGGGGTTGTATTAGCCAGTGAATCATCCGGGTACCTCGTTCTCCTTCTTGTCTCAGGAAAAAAGGTCTTCCACAGAACTGACTCCTCCTATTAAAGCGGGGGAGGGGTCATGACTGTTGACTGTCCGTAAATTTAGTGTCTTTAAATTAAAATACACAAGAGGGCCGGTCAACAAGCTCAGCAGATTACAGCTTCTGCAAGGAGGCACAGGAGTCTGGGGTTCGATCCCCTGGCCTGCCATGCTTGCCCCGCCCCCCGGGCGTGCTGAGACAGCGATTGAGACTGGGCATGGTGGCGCGCGCCAGTAATCCCGGCACTTGGGAGGCTGTAAACAGGTGAATCACTGCAAGTCTGATCCAATAGTGAGACCCTGAACACCCTGTAGAGCCATTCTTAAAATACAGAAAATAATAATAATAAATAAATAGATTAAAATACACAGACACAAACACACACACATGCACACATAGAGTTTTGAACCAACACTGCCAATACAGAATACTTAAAATAAGGCTCTGTCTTTCCTTGGAATACTTCAAATATAACTTGGGACAGGCGACACGATACTTTTCAGGTTAGAGCTCTGAACTTTAATATTGGTTTCTCAGTAAGAAAAAAAAGTGAAGGAGAAGGAATGCAGACTGTTTCAGGAAGACATGTAATTTTTAAAAATAATGTTTCAAAAATGTTGCATTGTGGAAGAAGGAACTAGGAATCTACCTAAAATAGACCTCACATATGGTTTAGAGATGAATCCCCTAAAACGCAGACAGCAGGCTAATCTAAGTGTAACACTGAGACATTAACTATACTGGCACATGAAGTGTAAGATGAAATAAATGAAAATCCTCAATCTTTTCAATTTCTAGTGCTGAAATTTGAAAGAAACTTTTCATTAATTTTGTAACATTGCACTTACAAAATATGGGAAAATTTGCTAAAGTAATAGTTTTTAGTATTAGATTTTTTTAATTGAAGGAGTCTTTGATTGACAGTTATGTTCATAAATTTTAGACAATTATTTTTTGATGAATGCAACTAAGTTGTTTTATACAGTTTTTAAAAGTAATTTTCAAGAATACATTGGCATAACATAACTTCCCAGTAGAAATCTCATAGTTATTTACTACTTTTATGTATAGTAACTATTTGTGTAGAAAGGGAAATAAATTTGAAATGTATCCTCCTAGAGTGTGGTTGCCATTTCAAGATTTGGTGAATAATACATGGTTCTAACAGCATTAAAACTTCAAAAGGATATGTCAGGACAGACTCAGAAAACACAGAAACAAGCATACGATAAATAAAGTACAAAGGAAGTAAAACTACTGGACTTACCTAAAAGGAGCATGTTCTTTGAAAACCAGAACAGAAAGCTCTGGAGCTATTTTGGGTATCGGTCACTAAGTATGTCAGCTATCATAACCACTTAGCTATAGTCTCAAAACCTTAAACACAGCTACATGTTCCTGCTATTTTTATCTTACTAGTATTTTAATGTTTAGTCACAGAAATTCAATTATAATTTTGGTAGTTAATAGTGTTAGATTATTTAAATAACAGATATTTATAGGCCTAGGAATTCAAAATTGAAAAATGTTTAAATCATACTTTTCAAGCAGTTCTTTTTTTTTTTTTAATGTATTTAGTACATGGTCTACAGGATCTCACTACCCAGATCAGACTCAGGTGATCCTTCCTGTTTCTCAGTTTGCCAAGCACTGGGATTACAGGTGTGCTGTACCACACCTAGTCTCAATCGTCCTCTCAGTGTGCCCCAGGGGCAGGACTGGCACGGCACACCAGGGACTGAACCCCACTCCCTGTATCTGCCTAAGCAGATGATTTATTTTTTCATTTTTATTTTTTTTAATTTTAATGAGAAAGAAATAGCAATGAGACAGTCTCAAAACAGTTTAGTAGGACAATTGCAATAATTAATACATTGCATATTGTTGTTTTTGTAGTAATTCACAGTACAAGATGCAGACATGATCTCTTGTCTAAACACTATTAGTATAAATCTTCTCATTGAACTGAGAGAAAGTAGCTGTATATCTATCCTAACTATTTTGTATATACATATAATTTTTTTTCAACAAATGGTCCCTCATTTATATCTCTTGTTTGTTTTGTTTTATCAGAGATGAGTGTTTCATTGCTTAGAGAAGCTGTATTTGGAGAAGTCCTTAAAGGACCTTTTCATACTTGATGCCAGTTCAAATATTGTAGGCACTTGAATTCAGCAAAATATCTCAATATAGTCCAATAGTCCATAATAATAGTGGATTATTGACAGAACTGGCAATTGTCAGAAGTTATTGACTTGAGCCTTTCAAGCTCAGCATATTAATATGGCATTACTTTTTCTATCTCGTGGTTATACTTTTCTGCTGGAGGGTTAAGACCAAATTAAAACAAGACCTATATAATTAAAAATGTAACTTTTGTATCTGAAAAGGTCAGTCAAATGGATCTGAGGATCAGTGGACTAGGTTAGAAGATGCAGAAGCAACTACAAACATAATCAGCCACGTTATCTTCAACAAAGGGGCCAAACAGGCTTACTGGAAGAAAGATAGCCTCTTTGACAAATGGTACTAGAAAAACTGGGTCTCTACATGCCAAAAAATAAACTTGACCCAGATCTATCACCATGCACTAAACTAAAGTCAAAATGGATTAAAGATCTAAATATTAAAACAGAAACACTAAATCTTCTGGAAGAGAAAGTAGGTGGAAATCTTGAAGACATAGCGGTGGGCAAACATTTCATGAACAGAAATCAAAGAGCACAGGTAATACTTGAAATAATTAACAACTGGGACCTTCTCTTATTGAGAAGCTTTTGCATGTCAGAGGAAATTACTAACAGAGTGAAAAGACGACCCACAAATTTGGAAAAAATAATAACTAATAAGCACTCAAACAAAGCTCTTTTATCTAGAATTTATAAAGAACTACACTGAAAAAATTAGGACCCCAAAATTTAAAGACCCAATCTAAAATGGGTATTTGAGATGAACATACACTTCTCAGAGGAAGAAATACAGGAAGCAAATAAATACATGGAAAAAAGTAGTCGCTTTAGTTTGCTGAGCTATCTGGCCAGCCCTTTACCAGAAGTTCTGTCTGAACTCCCAGTAATAAAATAACTTATTGAAATGTTGAGGCAACATTTTGTTTTATGTTTAACTTTTCTATTGATTAGTCATGATATATAGCCCTCTACTATGTTCTCCTAAAGACAATTTAACATGTTTTGTAGCATTCTAATTGTAATTGGAGAAGTCTATATATCACATAATCCTGGGATAAAATATTTTCTAATTTATGATTCTTTAAATTTTCATCATGCTTAAATTATTTTAAAATATAAATATTTAAATTAGAATTGTTTCAGATGTATAGATAATTGAAGGTAGCACAGAGTTCCCATATTGATTCAAATCCAGTTTCATCTATTATCCTCTTAACATGAAAATGATCCACTTGCCATAATTAATGAGTCAATATGAATGTTATAGCAACTAGAGTACATATTTTATTCAGAATTTTTTTTTAGTTTCTACTAAATATTCTTTTTCTGTACCAGTAATTCATTCAGCACTTTCTCATCTTTCCTTAGTCTACTCTGATCTGTGATATTTTCTAAGACTTTTTTTGATGATCTTGACAGTTTTGAGAAAAACTAGTTAGGTATTTTATAAATGTATCCAAGATGTAATTGTATTTCATTTTTCTTGTAATTTTTTTGCATTATGGAGATGAAAATGATAGAAGTGTCTTTCTCATGAGATCAGATCAAGTGAATTTCAAGTACTTTTATTTGAAAAGTAAAAACATAACACATTATTTGATTCACTTTTCATAAACAAATTAGTTCTATTGTTGCCTGTAATGGTAGTTCGTTTCTTTTTGTGTTGCTCTGTGTAGCTGTACCGTAGTTTGTTGATATATTCACCAGTTGATGGACACTTAGATTGTTTCTAGCTTGGAGCTATTATGAACCATGTGGCTGTAAATTTTCCTTTATGCCTCTCTGTGTGGACTGAGGGAGATTGAAATATGCCACCCCAAAATTATACCTCGTTAGCTTATCACCAGATGGCCATTCAAATATAATATATGAGAAAAGCTGTCCCTTTGTAAAAAGAAATTTGCACCCAGCATAAAGCAGACTCGGCAGGGCTTTGCTATTTGATTTCTGCCTAGGAAATTTCTTTCCCAAGAAGCCATTGAGAGTTCTGACAACTGTTACAGACAGAGATGAGCACAGGTAACTGTTACCTGGGACACTTCACTGAATCGTGACACAAGCTTTGTTCACTGTGTTTGCTTCTCTCACCTTCCCCAGCTATCAACGATCCCCTACAGAAACCCCACTGCTCTCTGTGTAGTGTATGTGTTTCAACTGTGTAAGGTCCTGCTTTACCTTGGTCTTAACCATCCAGCAGAAAAGTATAAAAATGAAGTATAAGAA
>NDGM011188547.1:0-12172 GCA_002564305.1 Octomys mimax
GTAATGTACACATATGTATATTTACATATACATGTATATTATACATTATATTACACATGTATGCATAGTTATATCATCTGAGGATAGGGTTTTAATTCTTCTCTTTCAATATTAGGGAACAATGTTTAAATGGGCAAGAAAACAAGGCATAGAAAGGGAAAGGAAGGATAAAAGGTAATAGAAGGAACAAATGAAACATTTTGTAAATCAAGAGGGGAAATGGGTTACAGAGAGGGATGAGATTGGAGAAAAAAAGAAGAATTAAAATGTATAATGTACAGGTATAAATATAACATGATGAATTTGATCATTATGTATTTTTAAATGTACCAATAAAATAAGTTTTGAAAAGATGTATAGTATAAACCCCCACATACTTACACTATGTATTTCTGTTGAAATTAAATTACTTTAAAAATCCAAACTTCTGTCTATATAAAAGGTTTTCTAATCTTAGAAACTGATGAAAAATTCAACAAATCATCACAAACTCCATAGTGAAATACTGAAATATTTGCCCCTAAATAAATGAGGCAAATGTGGACAACCTTTGTATTCAATTAGCAATCCTAACAAGCAAAATAAATGGTAGTAATATTGAAAGGGAAGAATTAAATCCCTATCCACAGATGATATAACTATACATACATGTGTAATATAATGTATAATATACATGTATATGTAAATATACATATGTGTACATTACATGTGTACATAACTATACATATATATAAAGTCTTAGACACCATTAAAAATTCTTAGACTAATAAATGAACTAAGAAAGGATATAAGTTCAACATTGAAATGTCAATGAAATTAGAATAAATTTAATGAAGCACAGTGATTCTCTGGTCCTTGGCTGCTTCAGAATGTGACCAATTTGATATGCAATACAGAAGTAGAGTCCAGATATTGGCTTTTCTAGAGCCTTGACACTGGACTTCCCAGACTTGAAGGCTGAAGAACAACTTTCTATTATTTATTATTTATCAAATCTGTAATATTTTGTTATAGTACCAGGAATGGGGTAAGGCACAGACCAAGAAGAATTTTGATAAAAAAGAAAAATATGAGAAGACTGGAATCCTAATGGATAGGAGAAAAAGTACACACAAAGGTAAAAGGCTGAAAAATTAAAAGTGGAGAAAGCAGTGAAGCAGTTCCAGGTTAGCTGAATGAGAGAGAGAGAAATTCGTTCTATCACTTGTACCAACCTCAGTGAAAAAAGTGAACGAAACAGTCCAGCCAGTGTTCAATGAGATGGTATTTATTAAGGTTACTTAGGTCAAATTCCAATTCTAAAGGATTATAAGAAATTAAAGATGATGTGTGTGCCCATAGGTAAGCACTAAACGTTCTTTGTTTCAAACAAAATCAATTTTGCAATTTTTGTCCTATTTATAAGTACAGCTTGATCCATAATTCCAATATATAGGACTTTTTGGTAAATATGTACCAATTTTATGTGTGCAACTCCTGTACAAAATTGTTATGTTTTGTGTCTAGGTGTTTCCCCAAAGCCTCATGCATTTATGGGGTAGATTTCTAGAGTTTCTGATTAACTCATGATCCACTGGGCTTGTGAGTTTGAGTACTGCTGGGATTATGGGTATAAGGATTGCTTGGATTGTGGGTGTAAGTATTACACTCAGCTTGGGGCAGATAGCCTGAATGCAACTTAAGGGAGAAAGACTTGCCTTCTGCAACCATTGTTGCTGCTACTACTCCATTTTTCTCTCTGCTCTTTGCCAAAGCTATGAAAGGTTGCTCACTGCCATGTGCCACTCTGCCTTGGAGCCAGCTGAATAGGGATTGAAACCTCTAGTACCTGTGAGCTACATAGATTTCCTTCCTTCATTCTGAGTGTCAGGTATTTGTCCAGCAACAAGAGAAGAGTAACTGAGACACAACTCTTTACTATGTCATTTTTCTCACTTTGACTTTATGCACTACTTCTGCATAAGGCAATATTTAGGTCTAAACCTCCTGTCTAAACTCAGGATTTCTCACATTTCTATCTCTTTGATTATTCTCATTTTTTTTTCTTTGCAGAACCAGGGATTGAACTCAGGCCCTTCCCCTTGCTAGGCAACCACTTATTCTACTGAGCCATCTCCCCAGCCCCCTCTTTGATTATTCGGTCCACTTTCACTATTTTATATCTTTTTCTCCTCCATGAGTTTTCTCATAAGTGATAGTGGCATAAAAATGTTTGGGAATGAGAAAAGGTACTAGAAGGAGCCATTTAAAATAAAATGCAAACAGCGGCTCAGAGAGTACAAAAAAGAGCAAAAGGGAAGACAGTGATCTCCAACAACCAGAGCTAGGCAGGCACAAAAGTGTCGGTCCACGGGGCGTGCAGCTGGGTCTGCAAACAGCCCTCTCACCTCTTGTTAGAGAAATAAATATAAAATTCACAGGAGCCTGGATCAGTAAAGGAACAGTAAATAAAATTGCTTCTTAAAAGCAAAACAAAAAGCTCAAATTTTCCACTGAAGGAGAATTTTAATCTTAAAAATCACATGAAGGCACTTGAGGCTACAACCACAAATATTTATAAAGGAATAAATATTCTATTTCTATTATACTTGTAAAAATTTAAGTTATTCCATACAAAAAGGTTATCATTTTTTCCTTAGCCAGGTAAGCTCTTGACAGACAACTTGTCTGAGACTCAGTTTGCCACCATAAAATAATAAAAGGACTTCTCGCCTCAGATTGATATAGAGATTAAATAAATGAAAATGAATGAGAACAGTATAGCACAATAATAGTTGTCAAACACTTACAGACTCTTTATTTGCTTCTTCAGGGGTTGAGTTATTAAATTAAAAGCCTGTTTTCCATGGCTGGTAATCCACAAGAAATGCTAATTAGAACATAGGTTGGAATTGCTCTATAGAATATATGCAAAATCGTAAATGACATATTGTCACAGGAAAGCAGCTTTCTTTATTTTTTATATACTTCAGACCCTGTGAAATCAAAGTGAATTAGAAAAGTGAACACATGTGTTTAATATCTAAGCACGACTTTGAATTATATGAACTGTGGAAATATTTCTAAGGAATATGGTCAAAGTATCAATTGTTGAAACAAAATCTGAGTTTTCGCCAAACATCCATACATAGCTTATCGTCTCAGCTAATTTTTTTCATTACGGACACATAACACCCAACAAGCACAACCAAACAGAGAAATGGTTTGTTTGGGTTCATATTTTGTAGTCTCAGCCCCTGCATGGTCCCCTGGCTCCGAGACAGAAGAAAAAGTGGATTCTGATTCATAGTTTATAGAGGTGCCCCTAGTGTGTTGGCTCCAAGGCAGTACAGCTGGGCAGAGGTGTACAGCAGTGGAGAGCACCCACAGAATGGAAAGCTGGACCTGGAGAGTCAGGTGAGGAGTTGGGAAGGGAGAAACAAACCTCTCAGGTCAGGTCAGGTCTTCAGTTACCTGCTTCATGCAGCCAGGCCCCACTACTGCGCTCAGCTACAACACCTGCACAATCAGTCACGTTCCAAAGCCTCTGCCAGTGATCCCATGAGGCTTTAAGAGGACATCTAGGCATCAGCCATAACATTCATCCTCCATGAAGACTTTTATCCATGCTCATACAGCACAGATGAATACCAATATATAACCGTGTTCTTTCAGCTCAACGTCTATTTTTTCCTCTGCTGAATATTTACTGTATAATAACAAGATACAGAACAAAAATGTATGACATATGAAGTCCAATTGGAAATTATACCTCTGCATAAATGAGCAGTATCTGTAGTTCTTGGAATTTAGAGTTCTTCATAATCACATTCAGTATCATCTGTCATCCAGCAAAGGGCAATCTACCCAAATCTGTCTGCAGAGCAGCTGTCTGTAAAACCAGTTTTAAGTAGTAAATAGGTCAAGTAATTGACCTTTCCTTCTCCAAAAAGTTACTGAATATTTTTAACAGCACCTGTCTTGGCCATTAAGGAATATAAAAGGCGTGTATAGTCGTACCCTCAAAGGACTTAAGAATCTTTGTGTAGATAAGGGAAACAGAAAAAGAATAATGAAAAACATTGGAGGACTCTATTAAGGAGAACTGTGACTAAAATAACAAAAAGGAACATAAAGAAGAAGTCATTGAAAGAAATTTATCCATGTGGGGAATTCAGGATCTAAGCCAGTCCCATAGGCCAGGAATTCTCAAACTATATATCAAAATCACCTGTAAGGCTTTGAGGATTTCTGACTAAGTAGGTCTGGGTCAAGGCCTAAGAATTCACATGTCTACCATTTCCACGTTGCTGCTGCTAGAAAGGAGACTGCATTTTGCAAAGCACTGCATTAAAACTAGAAAGCCATTTAAAGGTCCCACTACTCAATTTTAGATAACTTTGCAACTGGAAGAGACTACACGATTTTGGGTTCAATCCCACCCCACATGCACACACCCGCACCAGAAAAACGCAGATATACTCAGTGGCATTTCATCTGAGGTGTCTTCTGTGCAGGACCTTTGGGTTTTGTGCTCTATAAATGTGCGGCTCAAACTCTCTTTCCAGGCTCTGCAGTGTCTGGACAAAGCCCAGCGCTTGATTTGATGCCAATAACAAACTATTCAGGTATTTGAGGGCAAATAATATTTCTGTGTGAAAATTGCACATTGGCATTTATTGGCCTCTGCAGGTTTGCTCACTTGTGCATTTTCTAGATAATAATAAAATTTTTACCTATTTGTGAAAGGAAGATATTATTGTGTTATGATCTAAAAATTCTGAAAATTGCACATTTTTCACTTAAATGTATAATTTTTAATTATTACACAAGAACTCTGTGTGTCTTTTATAATACTCTGGTAAAAATCATCAATCCGGTGGAACTAATTTTTCTTCTTATTCTTCTCAGATCCTCTCTCATTTTCTTTCTCTTGCTAATCTACCCTTTTTTAAAGGTGTGAGGGTACAACTTGTCTTTTGTTCTGTAATGTTTTAATCTTGTAGTGAACTGCGCTGAATCATTTTTATGTCAGTAAATATGTAATTAAAAATAAGAACACATAGAATCTCAAAACATAATTTTTCAAATGACTTCAACTCTTTTCATAGCCTGAAGCCCATAACCATTTAGTCTTTACATTGTGATCCAAGACCTAAGATGCATTGCATAAGTGCATTGTTCTTAGAATTCTGATGCTGTTAGTCAATATATTTCAAAAGTGTGATTTTTTTAATTCACCAAAAAAGGTATGGTTTTTCTTACCTTCTGTTTATTATCCATTCCAGAAGAGTGATTAATAAGCTGAGCCAGTGGCATATGCTAGTAAAACCCCACCCACTGGGGTGGCTGAAGCTGGTAGAGCCAAACTGGAGGCCAGAGTGGGTCACTTAATGAGACACTTCCTCAACACAAACAAAAAGATCAAGACAATTGTCTTCAAAAAACTGTCGATGTATTTAGCCTCATACTTTGTGAGGTTTCAGTCCATAATCAGCCAACGCCAAGGCAGGATGGCGTCCATGGGGACCGTGCTTCACGGCAGCAGAAGACAGCAAAAGCAGCAAAGGCAAAAGGGATGGGGTGGGAGAGTACGCCCACTTTCCTCCCTTACGTATTTTTTTATTATTTGAAGAGAATAAAAAATAATTAAGAAAGATTACAAACAATTCAGAAATTTACTAAACAAAATTATAAGAATTCAACAATGGTTGTTATATTGCATATTGTTGTCTTCAAATTAGTTATCCAAATTACCAGATATAAACATGAAAAATTGGTCAAAAAACTAAATAAAAGAAGAAAAAAAGTGTATGTTGGCTGTCCGCCCACACCGTTTCAGTGCCCTCCTCTTACACAGGCTCAGGATGATTACAAAATAAGGACTCTCGCTCCCTGCTGAGTGCTCAGTTAAATTTCTATGCTTCTCAAGTTTACACAGTGTATCAACCATTGCAACCACACACATTCACGCAACACACCAACACACCAACGCACACACACACACACTGACCAACCAAACAACTGAAAAATGTATAGTATGGTCTGATACACGTGTTACCAACTCAACTCAAAGGAACTGAGATGGGGGTGTTATAATCAGATGTCCTCATATCATGGTGAGTAAAGAAACAATTAAGAAATTAGGGAGCTCGTTGAAGAAGCAGGCCTAGGTCAACATATTCAAAGCACTCAAAAATGAAAACAAAAGGAAGCACAGTCAAGACACCTATGGTTTCCAGCTAATTTTTCAAGGAAAAATGAACAATTATAATGTTCAAGTCCATATCCGTGCTCACAGGTAAAGGTAGATAAAATTCCAAGTTTTCAACATGTGGAGTCTTCACTAAATGTTACAATAATGAATCCTAGGAATTTGTTTAATTTTGTTGTAAAAAATAATTTTACAAAGAGAAAATATTTTGGTTCATACTTCCAAAATAAAGGCAACTAGAAATACACAGATGAAAATTAGGATTTGCTAATAATTGCTAGTGTCTTATTAATGCTTCTACCTGAACCAGTGAGTGAATGGTTAATGTCAGTGTGAGCACGCGCATTATAAATGTGACTATTTACAACTGTTTCATTTCCCCTGAATGCTTAAAACAGAAGATATTTCCTCAGTTTTCCTTTATTTTTTTGGTCCTCTCATCTGTACTTCTGGAGAGAGGTAAAGAGGATGAGAGAGATGAAATAAAAATTCACAGAGGGTCTAATGGGAAAAAGAAGAGGAGAAAAGAAAATTTATGTCAAAAGGAAAATGGAAGAAGAAAAGTTTGAGAAATTACTCAGGAAATAAATGTCTCAATTTTAGTCAGTGAAACAGGCTCATGAGACTGTCCGATTTAATAGGGTTTTCCTAGAAATTAATATTGATTAACTAGGGTTAGGCAGAGAATGACATCTTATTTTTTCCACTGGACTTTCTATAAATGTTTGAATTTATCTTTTTTCTTTTTATTTTGTGTAATTATTTCTGGAATGTTATAAGAAATAAATTGAAAGTTTGATGGATTTTTTTTCTTTCAATTTGTTTCTCTGGTTGATAATTTTATTCATAATTTTATCACATTGTTTTTATATATTGATCTCATAGGACTAATCTTCATACCCACAATTAAAATCAATCTCTTGAATCAATAGTCTGCATAGCCTATGGAATATTAAATACCTCTATTTTATACACAACAGGAATATAGTTGACTGCTGTATCTTTTTGGCAAGACTTGAAGTCGAGTAATATTAATTTTCCATTTCTCAGTCTTTCTTCTATTATGCTGGGTCATCTTTTCTAAGACTTTTACCTCTCCATGTAAAATTTAAAAGTCAATTTGTCGATATTCACAAAATATTTTGATGTGGATTGCCTCAACCCTTCCCACTTCTGAGAGAGAGATTGAAATAAGAAGTGTAACATCTCGACAGATCGAGTGTTTTGATCCGTGTATATAGGTTATACCTCCATTTATTTTACTGTTTGATTTCTTTCTTCACAGTTCTAAGGTTTTCCTCAAAGATCTGCACATTTTGTTAGATTTATACCTAACTACATCGTTTTTGCTAGGATATGTTATAAACGGTGACTTACTTTTAATTTTCAAATTTCACTTATTGAATTTGCTAAGAAAATATTTAAGTTTTTTATTTGTAAAAAGAGTACAAACTACAATTAAAACACAAAAAATTGTAAGTGATACAAATTCGACTTAGCAAAGTAATATGAATCTCATAGTATTTGTTGTAACACAATTCCAATACTACATTGTAAGACAGTATTTGTTGTAACAGTGTTCCAACCAGTTATTCATATTACCAGATATATGTATGTAAAATTGGAAGAAAAAAGAAATGTATAAGAAAGTAAGAAGAGAAAAACTACAAACAATTGACAAAAGGAAACAAAACAAATGTAAGCATTAATTGCTTCTTTCCACAGACCACCAGAAATGCACAGTACAGTTACCCAAACAATCTGCTTACATACTTAGATAAATCTCTTTCCCCTATTTCTTCTCCTGTCCTACTGCTCATGTTTAGCTTTTATCTAATAATGTTGTAATTGCTTACTATTATAACAGGTTTGTCAATTATTTTGCCTTTTCTACTATGCTATCAAAAAATGTGCATCCTCCTTTCTAATTGGCATAATTATACTTAAGAGACTTTCAAAGATGTAAAAAAAGTGTTGGTGAGAGGAAACATCACAGCTTTTTGCTCCATTACAGTAGAAAAGTCTAAAGTTTCTTACCATTATATTTGATGTTAGTTTTACTGTTTGGTAAATATTCTTTCTCACATTAAATACTTTTTGTATAATCTTTATTTATGGAATATTTTTCTAAATGAATGAATGTTGATATTTTGCTAATATTGATTATACATTCTTGTATATCATCATTTGTATTTTCCCTTAACTCTGTTCATAAAATAGATTAAAGTAATTCATTTCATAAGGTTAAACCAGATTGAGAGACCTATGATAAGCACCACATGACCTGGATGTACTGTTTTTTCCCACTTGTTTATTGATTGTTTTCATCTATGTTCAGAAGTAGTACTTACATTTTTCTTGTAATAATTTGAATGTTTGAGTAGAAGGGTAAATATAGCTTCATAGAGCAAACTAGGAGGTTTAATTTTAGTATGTACTAGGAAAAATACCAGATATATGCATGTATAGAAGAACATTAAATAGTTGATAGAATTCATTCATGAACCCAATAAGGCCTTGGTGGTCTTGAAAGATATTTATTATGGATTTAATTGCTTTTTAAATAAACAGTTCCTCAAATTGTCTACTTTATCTTGTGTGAGTATTGGCAAGTTACTATCTTATCAAGGCATTTATATATTGTGTTTAGACTGTCAAGTTTGTAGAAGTAAATTGTCTTATGGTGTTTAATTTTTAATCTTTGTAATATCCACAGAGTCTGTAGTGACTGTGGTAAAGTTCTTTCTTTGATTTCTAACAATTATTAGTTTGCTTCCCCTTTCCTTTTTCTTAATTCACCTGTAATGCTTTTGTGCATGGTACTGGGGATTTAATTTAGTGCTTTTTCTTTTTACATGTTTATACATTTTATTGAATTATACAGTGAATATTAATATTTCTATGGATCTGCCTTTAATTTCAATGATTTTCCTCCAGTTTTGATATTTTATTCTGATAATTTTGGATACAATTTCTCTTCCTACTGTGCTACAGTGGAATCTTAGATTGTTGATTTTGTCTTTCTTCTTTCTTAGTATATTCATCCAATACTGTAGATTTCTCTATAGGCACGGCATTCACTGCATGTCATAAATGTTGACATGCATAAATGTTGACGTGTCTTCATTTTCATTTAATTCAATATATTGTTCAAGTTTCTCTTAAAGTTTCATTTTGTATTTATGCCAATATTAAGTATATTATCACATCTCCATATATTTTGGAGAATTCTCCACCTTTTCTATTATAGATTTCTATCTTAATTCTATTTTAGTCTGAGAGAAGAAACATACATTTTATGCCAAAAATTTGGTCTGTCACAGTGAATATTCCATTTGAGTTTGAGAAGAATGTGTATTCTCTTCTTTTATAAAGCAATAAATGGATGTCAATTCTAGCCAAGTGATTCCTGGTGCTTTTCAATTCAAGTATAGCCTTACTGATGTTCTTTCTGCTGAATCTGCCCATTTCTTGGTAGTGGGTTTTATGAAGTTACAACTATCATAATAGATTTACCTGTTTCTTCTTGAAATTCTGGTAGCTTTAATCAAGTATCCTGATGCTTTGTGTTTAGATAATTACAGAGTTATTATATTTTCTTGGAAATTAAGTCCTTTGTCATTATATAATTATGCTCTTTCATATCTTCAAATATTCTCATTACAAAATATTAATACATCTTGTAGTTGTCCCACAGTTCTTTTATATTTACATTTCATCTTGTGTATGTTTATGCACAATTGAAATATAAAACTAAAAAACGTTACATATACCTATCTGTAATACCCTTTATGTTTTATATATTCTTTCACTTTTCCAGTTATTCTGTTTCCTATTCAATTTTGGTATTAGTCTCAATTTGAGATTTTTCCTTAACTATGTACACTATGCTTAAATACCTGCGAGAAGGGCCGGCCAAATATCTCAATGGATTAAAGCACCTACTTAGAAAGAGGCAGCTGTCGGGTTCAATCACCAGAGTGCCATGTAGTCCCTGCCCCCAGGGCACGCTGAGACAGCGATTGAGACTGGGCATGGTGGCACGCACCTGTAATTCCAGCTCTTGCGAGGACGAACACAGGTAGATCACTATGGGTCCGATCTATGTAGTGAAACCCTGTAGACACTGTAGACTCTGTACTAAAATGCAAAAAAAAAAAAAAAAAACTATGAGGAACATTATTTATTATACTACATTTGACCTTCGGCATTGCTTTTTCACCTTCTCATGAGTTTCCATCTCTGCTTCAGTGTCCATCTGTATAGCTGCAACACATTCACTGAAATTCTTAGCATACTGCTCACAGTAATTCCAGAATCTATGTATACTGTGTCTACCTCTGATTCTGAGGCTTGCTTTATTTCTTGAAGGTATTCTTCTTTGTTTTATTTTTGTTTTAGTTTCAATGTAAGGTGTAATGTTTTCTTAATGTTCAGCTGAAAGAAACTAAATATACAGACCTTGATTAAAGTTAGAGCAGAGAAAGCATTGTATAATTTTTAGCAAAGAGGGATGATTTTAATTGCTGAACAATTTTATTAACATTAAATAACAATTATTCTTTAAACATCAAGACAGTATGCTATAAAAGGAAGAAAATAAAGCTCTCATGATTGTAACAATGAATACAACAGTATCTATTTGGCCTCTTTCTCTTATTTTATCTATAAATTATATATTTTTACATCTTAATTATAGAAATTAAACATTTCTTTTTTTTTATATTTTAGGGAAGGGTTCACAGGGTGTTCAGGGTCTCACTACTAGATCAGACTCTGAGTGATCCGCCTGTTTACAGTCTCCCAAGGGCTGGGATTCCAGGTGCGCACCACCACACCCAGTCCTAATTGCCGTCTCAGCGCTCCTTTGGGGTGGGGCCTGCATGGCAGGCCTGAGAATCCAACCCCTGGGCCCTGTGTCTGTTTGTAGGCACTTTAGTCCATTGAGCTATTTGGCTGTCCCAGCAATTAATCATTACTGTATTTATCTATTTTCCAAGTAAGGTGTTTAGAAATTTTGTGCATTGTCCCAGTCTTCCTAATAGTTGCATTTGGTGATTTCATAATATTCCATGAAGTAAAATGACAAACAATTTAAGCTTTCTTTTACATTTATCAATTAGTAAAATAATCATATTGTGGAAGGATGAAATGATAAAATCACAGTTTTGAATGTTCTTTAGCAATGCTGCAATCAACTAAGAATAAACTAAAATTTCAACATTTGAAGCACTTGTGTTCTTGTGTCTCTAGACGGTGAACTTCATAAATGATTGTTAATTTCTCCCTTTCCACATTGGAGGGTATATGACAGCCAGAAAGGATTACTGTTGGATATTTTATTTTCCTTAGTTAAATAAAATTGAAATAAACACCAGCAGATTAGGCTGTGGTGATATTTTTCTCCTCTGGATAGTCCGATTAAGAATAGAATGCTGGGGCCAGGGAGGTGGCTCAGTGGAATATGCGCTTCCCTGGCAAGTGGAAGGGCCTGAGTTCAATCCCCGCTTNAAAAAAAAAAAAAAAAAAAAAAAAAAAGAATAGAATACTTTGGTATATACAAAATTACTTTCCTCTTTTATTTCCTGGAAGCAGAAGGACTTGCCTCCACTTTCTGGTATGCACTGTGAGAACTTAGTGGAGCTTCTCCAGGTGAAAAAAATCATGACAGCCAGATCTGACCAGACAACGCTGGAACTGTTGATTCTCAGAGTTGTCCAGTACTCGTGCTTCAGTGATTGTGCTTACAGGTGAAGTTATCCTATCCTGGCACATTCCTGTATGCCTCGTAATTAGAATGGAAGGGTAATTCAAAGTCGCTTTGGAGAATCACTGTATTTCCCTTCAGTAGTTAGAATCAGACATTGCTCCCAAGATTTTCTCACTAACCATTGGCTTTAATAGAAGTTGGCCTGAACCAAGCAATGGCCGTGACTCATCCATATGGCTGACACTGACAAAGGTTCTACAATCTGAGGT
>NDGM011188548.1:0-11656 GCA_002564305.1 Octomys mimax
TCTCTCTCTCTCTCTCTCTGTCCTTCCCCAATTAATCCCCGGGTCTTCACTTGAGCTACATCCGCAGCCTTTTTAAATTTTGGCTTATTTTGAGGTGTGGCATCTCTGATGTGCCAGGGCCATGCTCAGACACATAACCCCGCTGCAGCAGTCTCCTGCTAGCACACTGCGGCCACAGGTGCCACCGCCACGCAGGGCTTACGGGTTTTTCTTATTGCAACTTTATATTTCTAACTCTTATATTTTCACTTATGAATCTCCTTCTCTGTGTTCAAAATACTCTTCACTGATCCCCAGTTAACTTTGAAAGTAAAATGCATCTTTTAGTTGCATTTTACTGAGTGAAAGGAAGAGATTGACTTGAAGAGAACCTTCCAGGCACTTCCCACCTGCTCGGGTCATTTGTTTTCATTACTGAGTAGAGTTTTACTGTTTTCTTCATGCAAATTCTTCCCTCACATTTGCTATAAAATGTTCAATTTTTTTGGTCATAAACAAACTTCTCCCAACCCCTCCCCATACACTGTTGCTCACGCAGTTATGATGTGTGTGCACACATGTATGTGTTCTCTCTACCAAATTCTGTTTAAATAATGCAAATGACTTCTGTCTTTTAGAGATTATCAAGTTTTAGAGATTATCACTGACCAAATATATATTTATAGGCACCAAAGAATGCCCGGCATGGGAGGCAGCGGGCTGCTCTGGCCATTATGCCAGCTTGTATATGCAGCTACTGACTCGCTTTTTCCTTTTAAATCTTGACCGTCTCGACTCTTGGTGGGAAAGGAACTGCGCGGCACTTTAAAGGAGAGCGTGCCTTCCACGACCAGACGTATATGTGCAAACAGCGCATTCACGAAAACTAATTTTAAGTGGTTTTTGGCTTTGGACTGGATCTGTCAACAAATTCTTCTCATTCAATAGAAAACATCAAGTAAAAGGCTTTAGTGTCTACCAGACTCCTTTTCTTTAGTATTTAGTACAGAGTCTACAGAGTCTACAGGGCCTATCGGGTCTACAGGGTCTCACTACGTAGATTGGACTCGTTGATCCTCCTGTTTTCAGCATCCCCAGTGCTGGGATTACAGGCACACACCACCACGCCCAGTCTCAACCACCCGCTCAGTGCTCCCTGGGGTCAGGGCCAGCATGGCAGGCCAGGGATCGAACCCCAGCCGCTGCGTCTGCCTAAGCAGGTGCTTTAGCAGACTCCAAATGAGTTCTAATACTTGATTTTCTTTTGTGTTGCAAGCACATAGCACCATGGTCTGTGAACCGTGGAAAACTATGAGTTCCTTGAGGGATCTGCTTATATTTTCTCTATACCTTCCAACAATAGCAACTGCTCCATGCTTTTCTAGGTCTTCAGTGCTGCCTTAAGCAAAATGCAAGAAGACAGGTAAATGCTCACGTGGAAAGCTGTTCTATTACCCTAATTTAGAAATGGTCGTTGTTTTTAGAAATGATCATCAACTTTCATCACTGCCTACTGATTGTATTTTTAGCCCTCTCCTAGTCCACTGTAAGATTTTAATTGCATTATTGAGATTTTTATTAGCAAAACATTGACAGCATTTTTGGAAGAAATCCTATTCAACCTGAACACATTACTCCTATGTTCTCTAGATGTGCATTTCTCTCGGCTAGTTTAGCTGGGTATTATCCTCTCCTTCGTTACATAGACTTTGGGCATGTGGGTTCAGAGTTCATTAAGAGGGTAATATAGGTACTTGCTAGTAAAATAAATGGAGACCTGTATTTTTATTCATCTCTGCAACAACATAAATAGCCTAGTTCTTTGAAGATTTGATTGAGCTCACACAAAAAAATCTTCATCTAGCAACTTTTAAAAAATATTAACTTAAAATATATCCACAGTTGTTAGAATGGTCTTTGTCTACCTTTTCTAAAGTTAAATTTTAAAAAATTCATCTCTTTAAATAAAGTTTTACCTCTTAGTGAATACAACTTTTAAAAATTGTTTTTTTCTTTATAATGTGACGTGAATTTCAGCTTCCTTGCTTCCCCCTTCTTCATTTCTTCCCTCCCTCCCTCTCTCCGTCCTTGCTTCTTTTCTTGGCTTAGGTGGCCTGAGACCCGTTTGTTTGGCTGTTGTACCTAGTTGGTGTGTGTGTTCATTCCAGCTCCTGACAGTCCTGCTCTGAGCAGCGTGGCATGTCCTCACACTCGTACTCACGGTGTCTGGACTCTGCTCGGTGCCCATCCACCTTCCCGCGTACACCCCCTCACCCACAAGGGTGGCCCTAGAGCCGCATTTGTATGGGGGACCCACGCCTCACGCCTCCTGACTGGACGGGTCAGCTGTGCACATTCGGCTTGGGCTGGGCCGGCCGGGTCTCTCCTGGGAACTTGGATTGCGGCTCCGGAGCGCTGTTAGTGTCTGCTGTTTGCTCAGATGGGTCATTACCGCCTTGGTCCTAGACGTGGTCCTCCTGGCCTTCTGCACTTCTTCCTCCCCGAAGTAGCCTTGTGACCTTTTACGGACCCTTTCTTCTGTTTCACGTGAACGCAGCACTTCTGCGTTACCACCGGGTGACGCTGGAGGAGGGCGGCCCTGAGGATCTCGGATCGACCACGCGCCTCTCCGGCAGGAGAAATCGTGCGCTGACGGTGCTGACGTAACCTGCACTACAGAGCCGGTGTGGGCCGCGTGGCCGCCAGGGCCTCCGCATTGTTAGTGAAATTCCTGTGCTGCCTTGAGGCTTCAGTTTCTGCCCGACCGGCCAAGAGAGTGTCCTGTCTCCTGAGGGTGACCCTGTTCTACGGGCTCCAGGCTTGGGGCTTTTGGATAGAGAAGGCGGGAACCCTGCAAAACTCGACACAGGAAGGAGCTACGAAGCACCGAGTATAGGGAGCTGCTGAGTTCGAGGGGAAAGTGTGGGGGATCTGAAGGGAGCTCGGGCATCCAGAAGAATGATCTCGCTACCGCAAGCATGAGGACAGCTGTCTCACACAGGGCTCCCGAGTGCCCCCTGCTGGGGTGCCTTGCCGTCAGAGGCAGCTGGCTGAGTCAGAAGCAGTACGGCAGGATCTGCGGGCTTCAAGGGCATCCAAAGGGTGCCAGCTATTTGAACGCTGCTGGAGGGAAGAAGGACATTGAGTCAGGAGCATGCATGGGTGCATGTATGCGCATGTGTGTGCTGTGTGGGTGCATGTGTGTCTGTGCACATGGGTGCATCTGTGTGCATGTGGGGTGCATTGCATGTGTGTGTACACAGGATGCATGTGTGTGCATGTGAGGGGTGCACGTGTGTGTATGTGTATGTGTGCACATGGGTGCATGTATGTGCATGTGGGGTGCATTGCATGCACCTGTGGGTATATGTGTATGTGTGTATGGCTGCATGTGCATGTGTGTGTGCATGAGTGTGTGGATGTGTGTACACATGGGTGCATGTGCGTGCGAGTGGGGGGTACATGTGCATGGGTGTGTGGGTGTGTGGGTGCGTGTGTGTGCATGGGTGTGTGCATGTGCGTGTACATGTGCATGTGTGTGTATGTATGATAGGAGTGAGATGGCTGTTTCCATGAACACAACCAGAACAATAAAACCCCCATGCAGTAGCCTGTGTGGCATGGTCCCTCAGAGGGCCACATCCAGGAGGCGCATCATTCTCAAACACCTGCCACCAGCTCTGGGCACTGTGGAGTGCTGGGGGAGGGGCACGAGGAATCCAAAAGCACCATGGACACTCCTTTACTGCTTCCAGTGCTTCACGGGGCAGACCAGATCGCTGGCTGAACAGTGGAGCCCAAAGTTCCCATCCTGGGAACTCGAAACAGTGGCCTCTTTGAGCAAAACTGTCTTTGCAGGTGTGATTAGCGTAATGCCCCCTCGAGCTGGGGGTTGTCCTTAGCACTCACTGTCCTATTAACTGTGCCAGATGCCGAGAGCGTGAACAGCGATGGATGGATCCGCTCTTGCTTCCGTGGGCTGCACCCCTGCGGAGAGTTCCAAACCTCTGCTCTCTGTCCCATCTCTCACTCCTCTGGGCTGGCAACTGCACTCAACTTCCTGTATATGGGAAAGTGGAAGCACTGGCCTACCTGACCTGCCCCTGAGCCAGGAGGGGGCGGGTGTGTCCCAGGCTGACAGCCGGGCTGAGTCCCGGACAAGGAGACTGTACCCCTCACCAGGCCCCTGGGAGTTGACTGTCACCCACAAGCACAGCGTGGAAATCACAGAGCGTTTGTTTTGGGGCCCAGTGGTTCCATAGTGCAGGGCGGGTGAGTCTCGAAACTGCAGAGCTAGGTAGGCGAAAGAAATGGGTGAGGTCAGCGTGGGGCGAGATGACGCTGCTGAGCAGCTGGAGGCGCGGAGTGACCGGGCCTGCTTTGCTTGCCTTTAAAGCATGGTGGAGGCCAATCAAGCCCCTTCAACAAATCCACAGGCTCCTTCTAGCCCCCAGTCTACAGCTGGCAGCATTGGCTGCCGACTCTCATCAAAGCCTGACTGGTGAGCGACACACACACCTATACAGCTGCCTTCAGCTCCTGAGCCGGGCGAGCCTGACTGGCCTGTCGGGGCATTCGTTCCTTCATTCGTTCATTCATTCATTCCTCCGTGTGCATCAAGCACCTGTGAGGCGCAGGGCAGTGAGCTCAGCACCAGAGCTGCAGTGCCGAAAGCGCCAGGGCGAAGGCGCCCGCTCATAGTGCTCCCCAACCCCGCCTTGTGAGAGGCAGGCAAGCAGCGCGGAAACTGAACAGCGAGTTTGCTTTTGTTGTATGGGGGAAAGCAAACAGGATGGCAGAGAAGGTTTCAGAGGAGAGTGCTTTCTCCCATGGGAAATACGGGGCCGCGGTTTGCACGACAGGAGGACGCCAAGCCCGGGGAGCAGGGACCCAGGAAGTGGTCCCTGACGCGGGAGGAAGCTCTGTGGCGTCGTGTGGCTGGAGTGGGGCGAGAAGGTGGGAGGGAGACCTGGCCCCAGGGCGTGCACAGCGCCTACCTGCCGCAGGAGCGTGCCGAGGCTGCGGCAAGAGGTCTGCGCTTCATTGAATTCGCATGCTTCCTAGACGGGGCCCCTCCCCAGCTCTAGACTAGAAGTCACGTTCTGCTGGGTTATCAGGCTCTGCACTCTTCCTATGGTGCATCTCTGGGCATCACTGGTGACACAGACCACGCCCCTGCCGAGGGGAGGGCGAGGCCAGCCTCGGGCCTCAGCTGCTTGCGGCCGTTCTGGGCACAGCCCCAGCCATCCCGGACTCTGGGCAGCCACAGCCAGCTCCCCAGCACGCAGAGCCGCCCTGAGCTGTTGGCAGCCAGCACGACCCAGCTCTGGCCCGCGCGCAGAGCCGCTGCCCCAGCAACAGCGGCTCCTGGGAGCCGGGGTCCAGGGTCCCTTAGCGACCCGTGAGAACCATATATGAGGGTTTATAAATTGTAGCTGTATAGACATATGTGACCGTAGTCAGCCATACGCTTGTACCATGCGTATAATAAACATACAAATGATAGACATATATATGATAGGCTGTGTGATATAATGTATTCAGCATTATATATAATCTATATATATCTATATCATATATAATCTATATAATCTGTAATCTATAGATTATAATCTATAATCACCAAGTATAAACGATATACATGTATAATAACACACAATGTATATCAGTTATGTATAGAACACATGTATATATGTATGCATGCATATGTATTGTATATATGTACAGGTACTTGTTATGTCTATGAGATTTGTACATTTGTATGCCCTGTTCGTGTGCATACATGCACATACAGTATACATGAGTAACTATGGTATGTAAAAGCGAGTTTTATGTGTAAGGCAAGGGCGGTTTCATTCATTCCCTCTCCGAGCATTTCCTAGGGGCCTACAGGTCCCGGAACTGCAGGGGCGAGCAACAGCTGGCAGCTTCCGCCTAGAAGGGGAGCGCAAAGGCCCACGACAAGTAAACGGCACAGCAAACTGATAATTCCCGCACGAACATTAGAGCACCAGCGCGAGGAGAGACTTCCGAGGTGCGTGTGAGGAGAGGCAGCCGCAGCGGTTTGAGCTCTTACTGTGCGTGCTCGCGGCGTGTGCGGCCGCGTTCTCACGCGGAGCCGGCTGGGCGAGGCGCGCCTCGCTCTCCTCTCACACGGCCCCCTTCCTCCGTCTCCCTCCCTCCCTTGACACCCTTCCCTCTTAAAAAGGTCTGTCTGCCTGCTTCCTATTATCGTCTTTTATTTTGCTCTTTATTTGTACTGTGGTTTCTTCTCTTATATGAAAGAGAGAAACCTTGTGCTATGCAAGCGTGTGCGTCTGATTTATCTCACTTAACATTGCAGGACGGACGTTCCCCCAGATGATACGAGTTTCTTCTTCACGGTAGAGCAGCACTCCGGCACGTGCAAGCGCCGCATTTTCACATTGCTGTCCTAATATGGTTGCTCGGATGACAGATATTAGCACAGAGTTGGTCAGAGTAAAAATTTTAAACATTAAGTGCTAGCTTCAAAAAACTGGTAGAAATTAATAGTACAATCCTGCCGGCTATCCTTAGAATATACTCACATGATTCCCCCTTCCTTTCTGTTTTCCTTTTTCCTTTCTCTCCTTTCATTGGTTTATTCCTTATGTTCAGTTTCTTTCCACCTTACCTATTCTACCTTTCAGGTTTTATTTATTTGGGTTCTGACACTAGGGAAACAATCTGATGTTCACACATGCGAGTCTGATTTATTTCACTTGCGAGTACGGTCTCAAGTTGTATGCTTTTACCTACAAAAGCCTCAAGTTTGACTTTCTGTAGTGCTGAGTAATACTCATTGTATAGCATACCGCATCGGTTTTCTCCATTCCTCAGGTGGGGGGCATTTGGGCTGTTCCCAAGATTTACCTATGACAAATTGTGCTGCTTTGGGGCTGAGGAGATAGCTTAGTACAACAAGCGCTTGCCTGGCAAGCGCAAGGGCCTGAGTTCAATTCCGGTTCTGAAAAACAAAACAAAACAAAACGCGCTGCTGTAAGCGTGGGTACGGGTGGATCACTGTGATATGCCGTCGCCAGCTCTCTCGGGCTACCTAGAGGGGAACAGCTGGGCCTGCAGTTTAAAGTGGAATGGTCTTTGAAGCAGGGATAGGGCAAGACAGAGCAAGAGCAAGCCGCGAGGGCTCTGGGGGAGAGAACCCGGGGAGATGGAAGGGTGCCAAGGCTCTGCGCTGAGGGCATGGTGGAGGGCACCGCGGCAGGACAGCCGGGAGGCAGAGGCTGGGGGCACCGCAGGGACGCTGCGAGGACCCTCCCCTTCTGCATTGAACCATTGCCACCCACGCGGGACCCACTCCAAGCGGCTCTCCACCGCGTCCCGGTGGCTTCACAGTCCTACCTGAGAAGCCCTCTCGGGGTGGATGCATCAAGGCCATGCTTCTGCTTTAGAGAGCTGGCTTTTTTTTTTTTTTAAACCAGGCATTAAACTCAGCCCCTTGTGCTTGCCAGCAAAGTGCTTATTCTACTGCGCCATCTCTCCGATAGAGAGCTGGCTTTGCTGCCTGCACCTTCACTTTGTACCGCTGAGCTAACTGCGGGGGGTGAACATTTGCCGGCTTCATTCTTCATAAATCATAGGTTATAGGTTACTGAAACTGTCCATCCAGCCTAATGGTGGGGCTTTTGAAGACAGGGACAGCGACTTCCTCTAGAACAGACCAAGAAACAAACGTGGACAATGGAGAACTGGTCCACTGAGTGCGGAAGACTTTGAGGCAAGAGCGAGGGGCTGAAGATCCCTACGCAGGTCCCCCGCAAGACGCAAGTCTGGCGGCTGGAGCGCGGGATGTAAAGGTGAGCACAGTACATCACTCGCTCGATTACTTTTTCAGTAAACAATGACGGAACGTGGACTACGTCCAGTCATCTTGCCTTCTGCAAAGGGGCGAGTCCTTGCTAGCTCTCCTAAGGCGCCCCCTTTGCGCCAAGGATTATTAGAGGCTGTTGGTACTCTGCAAATGAGAGTGAATGGTGCTCGGAATACCGCAAAAATCCTTTGTGCTTGTCTCCGATGTGGAGTTTTTGGCTGGGAGAGCTGGGGAGGGAGACTGAGTCACCAAAATAGAGATCAAGTGGTTCTAATAGTTCCAGTTAGCAAGACTTTGAATTTTCTTTGCTGTCTCGATACACTGCCTGGTGATGCGCACCCAGACGCACGATCCCGGGGACGCCCGACGCAGGAGCCTTTGTCCTCATTGTACTTGGTAGAAAGTGGCTCAGGAAGGTAGAGAGACTCCAGACCACAGGGCGCCAAGGGGTGGCCCGAGCCCTCCTGTTGAGAGTTTAGTTTGCTCTACTGCAATCTCTTTAAAAAATGACTCTCTCTCCAGAACGGCTCCCTCCCTCTAAAGAAATTTGTTTCAAAATAGGCCTTTCTGGAATTACATTCGTAATAACACAGTGATCTCATTATCCCATACGTCATCACTCGGGAGCATAAAACATCTTGGTTGTCTCAGCAGCTGAATTTTCCAGCAGACACTCCAGCGCACAATCCCCGGCCTGTGAGCGGGTGCGGGCATCCTTCTCGGCGGTCCAGGAGCTCTTGGGGCCAAAGCTCCTGCCACCCTCCTACCTCTGGGTCTGGCTTTACTCTTGGCACACTGTGGGCACCATAAAGGTTTGTAAAACGAGTGAATGAACAGCAACAGAGGAGCCGTCCTCCTCAGCATGCCTCACCGCTCCCCTTCGGCTCCCCTCCAATGCAGGGAACGGCTTATTAATTATAGATGGAGATGGAGGCGCTGCAACAGAAGCTGCTGTGGGCATAATCACGCCCTGTGTTTGCATGATCATAAGTAGATTATTAAAAATGGATAAGGCAGCCATAATTGGGCTCCAGCCTACCAGAAATCTTAGAGGAAGCAGATGGAGCATTTGGGCATTTTCTGTGCTTTAATCTAAACCAGCAGGAAAAAAAAATTGATTAGAAGATTGTCTTTCACATTCCATTATTGATGTCCGGGCTATCATTAGCAAATGGGTCACCCTAAGAGCTTCCCCCAGCACAGAATCAAAGGCACAGGGAATTTATTTAGAGAGTTAAACTTTGTTCTGTTTGTCAGGCAGTCTTCAGAGTTTGGGCATTTGGCCAAACTTGTGAGTGAATTTTTCCCTAAACACATTTGCCTTTCATTTTGAAATGGGCCTGGAAAGGAAATTATATCAAGTCATTTTCCACTGTTTATGCTTTAAAACCATCTCAAATCCTCATCAAGAGGCTATGGGAAAGATAAGGGGGAGGGGCCTTTCTTAAAAGGAAATCACCGCAAGGCATCTAGCTTGGAGGGAAGTGACAGTGGTCCGCTGCAGGTGTGGAAAGAGGCAAGGAGTATCTTGTGACATGAACGTCTTCTACTTTCCTGTGAAAAAGTTATCGCGGTGGAAATTAACAGCATTATTTTCATCACTGTACTTTGTACCAGGGATGAGCCCTAACCAGTGTTTTTAAACAGGATGTCTTTCGGGCCCTACACCTCATGCTCCTCGTGTATAAAGTGTGGGTGACACTGACACACACCTATGGAGGCGCTACAAGGATTCGGTGCTGTGGTCACACAGGTCCTGGCTCACAGTGGCTTAACTAAGGGTTTTTTTTACTTCAGGATGGTATGAAAGCAATATATAGTCAGTAAAAATGTACTTTGAATTTTGAAATTTTCTTTTTGTCCCAGGCTGGTAATACGTGGGATGACTTCGCTCGACCCTTACACTGTCTTCTACGCCACAGCGCCTTGTCAGCCACACCGCCACCGACATGACAACCACGGCACAGCAGTGCGCTGTTGCTGAGCCAGGATGCTCTGCAGGCTCCGTGTAAAGAGAGCATTTGCGACTTACTGTACATTCAAATGATAATGGGTTGTCAGGATGGAATGCCCCAGTACACATCATCTGCACCCAAAACACCCAGAATAGCAGCTCATGTATATTATAGCTAGTGGTGAATGGAGGGTTTTTGGTTGGGCCTGGGCAGCCCCCCTCCGAACTGCTTTACGCCTTCCCATTGCACACCCCAGGCATCAACTTTGAGAGTAGTCACACTGGAAGTGACCCCACTCTGCTCGCCCACGGAAAAGCACAGAGAGGAGATGAGACACACCCCAGGCAGAAGAAAGAACCAAGGCTAAAACATCAGCTTAGGCTTCTCCTGGCAAAGTCACTTCCGGGGGCACTTCAAGGTCACTGCTAGCTGGATGATGCATCAGTACTAAAAAGGAGCACCGTGTCCCTGCCCCAGAGTCTGACCCACCTCCCCAGGCCTGGACTTCACCACCCCTTCCCATCAGAAATGCTCAAGACCAAGAAGGTTGGGGGTGGGGAGGGCTGGGTTTCTCTTTTTATATATTTGATTGATTGATTGATTGATTGATTGATACAGGACCTCACTACACAGTTCAGACTCATAGTAATCCTCCTGTCTCTGCTCCTTAGTGCTGGGATTACAGGTGTGTACCACCAAGCCTGGTTTTGCACAGAATGCCTGGGGTTCTGGGACCAGCAAGACATGTGGTACCAGGGATCAAACTCAAGACCTTGCACTGGCAGGCAGGCGCTTAGGCCACCACCGAGCTATCTCCTCAGCCCCAAGAGCTGGGTTTCTTAATGGAAGTGTACATTTTAGGGGCACCCAGGGAGCAGGATACATGTTTAAGCTTTGAATTATGACTCATCTATTAGCAATGAGATTTCTAATTCTCAAAAAAGATAAAAGAATGAGGGTTTATAAGCTCACTAATGCAAAAATTATCCAAAGAACCTGCCTTGGGACCAGCAGCTCAAAGCAACAAATTGCAGCTCGCAGAAAGAAACACCGAGCAACAGCACCTGGACAGGAGTTCACACATCACAAGTCGGTGGCACCTTTACGTAATGAGCTGAAGTGCCCCTTCCTCACAGCCCTGCTTTCATTTGTTCAGACACTGTAAGTCATGCAGATCCAGTGTGACTGGGTCCCCTGGAATATGCATGGCTGTGTGGTGCACGCCCTGCCCAGCCTTACGTGGAAGTCCTGCTCAGTCAGCCCATAATTACTTTTGCAGAATTAAGTGGAGCCATCCCCCCCCCCAAGCATGCCTGTCCTTTGAGAGAGCCATCATCCGGTCTCCTCTCTTGTAGTCATGCTGTCCAAACATTTCTTTTTAAGGTTTTTTTGGGGGGCAGATCAGAATTCCTATTTAAGAAGTGAGCAGATGACCCGTGCTTAACCAGGCACAGTATGCATCCTATAGATTGGATGATGGCTTCAAAACATGAGTGTATGACTCAATCAGAGCCAGTGATTGACAGCTGGACTTTAGGGAAGCCGGGAGAAAAGAAAATGCTCTTTCTGTTATTTTTGGAATTGGGAGGAAATGAGGGAGAAAGGGGCTGAAGCTGTAGCAGGCATAATGCTGCCGTAAGAAAGTGTGGGAAAGAAGGAAATAGATGAGATAGAGATAGAGGCAGAGATAGAGATAGAGAGATACAGACAGAGGGGAGGGGGAGGGAGAGGGAAAGGGAGGGAGGGGGGAGGAAGAGAGGAAGAGGGAGAGGGAGGGAGAGAGGGAGAGAGGAGGAGGGAGAGGGAGGGAGAGAGAGGGAGAGAGGAGGAGGGAGAGGGAGAAGGAGAATGAGGGAGGAAGAGGGGGAGG
>NDGM011188564.1:0-10000 GCA_002564305.1 Octomys mimax
ATTAGAACAAATCTTTCTATTCATTGAATTAAGAGAAAGTAGCTGTATATCTACCCTAACTATCTTGAATATACAGATACAGAATGGTCCTACTTTTGTATCTCCCTTTTTTGCTTAGTTTTGTCAGAGAAGGGAATTCCATTGTCATTTAAATTGCCAATCTTATTTGGCCATTTATAATCTCTTGATTATTTAGCTTAAAGGAAACCATGGGAATAATTTTATGTATAGTTTACGTATAGTATCTGATGTATTCAAGATAATATGTTTCCTTATTTGAGGCTAATTGAATTAGGAGAATCCTTATGGAATTCAGTTTGGCAATTAGTAAATGCCCCATTGGGATAAAGTGAACTTTCAGGGTATGATTTCATACCACAATATTGCCAATAGGCTAGCATTAAAATAATTGAAAATTTATGAGGAACTTGTTCAAATGGTAAAGAAAAAAGGGATAGGAAAAGGAGCTAAGGGAAGGAAGGAAAAGTGAATTTTAAAGGGGAGAGAAAATTCAAAGAAAAACATGAAAACAGCTTTTGTATATGGGGAGGGGAAGAAGAGTTGAACAAAAGGGAGAAGAATTAAAAAGAATCAAGTTATATTGTGTACAGGTATACATTCCCCATGGTGAATATGATTATTACATGTGGCAAATGTATACTAATAAAAATTAATTTAAAAAGAAATGAACTTGTTTATAGCCAAGGAAGATTCTCCCTTTCTCTTTCCTTTGTTATGAAATTCTTTGTTTTTTTATTCAATATTAAAAACTTCCCCACAAAACCTGTAGAATCTGAGCTGAACAGAAACCAGCAGGTAACTGCAATTTTCCCTTAACTTTCACAATGATAGAATTGTTGGTGTTTCCCTGGAGCAAATATTGCAGATGCAAGGTTGTTTCAAAAATATGATCAATAGTATCTGAATAATAATGACTAGAGGAGAATAAAATTTTAAAATACAATGTCAGCCATTATATCATTCTGAATTCCTGAAAATCTATCACAAGCAAGAAAAAAAGATGTAGCTCAAATTTAATACTCTACAGCTTGTTTTCAAAACATTATTATCTTATTTTCAATTTCAGATACACAGACTATTTCATGGTATATTTAATTGAACAAAGTCAAAGGCTAAAACTAGACACATGCATATCACCATGCAAAAAGTTACAGTCAAAATGGATCAAAGATTTAAATATTAAAATAGAAACACTAAGTCTTCTGGATGAAAATGTAGATAGAAATCATAAAGACATAGAGGTAGGTAGAGTTTATGAACAAAAGCCAAACTGCATGGGAAATACTTCAAAGAATCAACAACTGAGATGTCATCTTTTTGAAAGTTTCTGCCTTTCAAATCAAATCTCCAATAGAGTGAAAAGAAAACCCACAAACTGGAAAAAAAAATTATGGCCAACTGTCCCTCCAAGGCAGGCCTTCTATCTAGAACATATAAAGAATGAAAAAAAATCATACCCCCCAAATTCAAAGATTGGCATCTGAGATATACATTTGTAGGAGAAAAAAATACAAATGGCAAACAAAAATATGAGAAAATGTTCAACATTATTGGTCATTTGAGAAATGCAAATTAAAATGATGCTGAGATCCCATCTCACTCCAGAAAGAATGGCTAACATCAAGAAGTCAGCCAATAACAAAGGCTGGAGAGGCTGTGGAGAAAAAGGAACCCTTCTCCACTGTTGGTGGGTGTGCAGACTGGCACAAGCACATGGAAATGAATATGGAGATTCCTTTATAAGCTAGGCTTGGAAATCCCAGTCAAGCCAGCAATTGCCCTTCTGAGTATTTTTCCAGAAAAATTGAAATCGTCATACCACAGCAATATATGTGCACCCATGTTTATACCAGCACAAGTTGTCATAGCTAAATTGTGGAAACAACCCAAATGTCCCTCAACTGAAGAACAGATAAAGAAGATGTGGTAAGGGCCAGCCTGATACCTCAGCAGACTAACACATCTGCTTAGGCAGAGTGCAGCGGTTGAAGTTCCATCTCCAGCTTGCTGTGCCAGGCCCATCCCTGGGGTGCACTGAGACAGTGACCAAGACTGGGTGTGGTGGAGCCAGCCTGTAATTCCATTGTTTGGAAGGCTGAAAACAGGAAAGATCACCAGAGTCTGATCTGTGCAGTGAGACCCTGTAGACCCTGTACTCAATGCCAAAAAACAAAAGAACAAACCCATGCAAACAATAATAAAAAAAAAAAGCAACAGTACTACTGGATGGGCCTGCTAAAACAATTCACCCTCAAAATCAAACACATATGAAATAATGACCTTGCTTACTCTGCTTTGAATGTGAATAGTTAAACTTTTGTGGCCTTAGAGGCAGTTGAAATTGTATAATTCATCTGTTGAAAAACTTCTCCATGTTGCTGTTTACACAGATTTGTCAGTTTTTGAATTCGTGTAAGGAAACATTAGTTGGAATATTCTGTCTTCCATAGAAACATTTTGGTTATTTTTAAACTCTTGTGTCTTAATTGGAAATGACAGATTACTTTCTTCAGTATTTCCAGTCATTACAATAAGGCTGACCTATTTAAAATTTTCCTGGTAGGTCCTTTTCCCTGTGCTTTTAGATTTTCTTTGGTAAATTGAATTGGATTTATTTGTGGAAGCTATGTTAGAATTCAGCCTAATAATCATAAATGATTTTTATTGGTTTGGATAGGAAATTTATTGAGTTTAAACTCTGTTTGAAAATGTTGTTGATCTATTTGAATAACAAATAGGTGCATTTTTGTTCACACTCTTACATTGTTACTCTTCTCAGTATAATGTTTAACTGCTTCTGGAATTAGGGAGTTAGATCTTACTCTCAGGAGGATGGCTGAAAAGGTATTGCGTTTCTTTCAATCCAGGGAAATGGCACAGTACTAGAAGTCTTATGCATTTCAGTGTCTAAACAACATTATCAAGAATTAGTTTAGTGGGGGCCTGCCCCTTAGATCAGTTCTTTAAGTGGCTCTTCAACAAAGCAGTCAGGCTCAGGTTGCTCTGGTTCGATCCCCACAACTGAAGCCAGCCAAACCTGCCCTGAAGGCATTCGGAGAAAAAAAAATCCTTATAAGAATTAGCTTAGTTTATAGTCAGCACAGGTAGGCTGCAGACATTTAAATAAATGTAATTATTTCACATAGAATGGAGGCTCTGGAAAATTTAAGTTGAATGTGGAAAAATGACTTGAAATTTTCAGTGAAAACTGTGTTAGGTTGGCAATTCTTCATATTAAGGTCGAAATACTTCCTGGTGAGAATACAAAATGCATTAGTCTGACTACTTTTAATCACCTGTTAGATATAAATTATTGGTTTCCACTTATGGAAATGCAACAAATGTAAAATTTTCACTTCCTGTTCAATTCAATTATCTCATTGAGCTTGAGGAGGAAGAAATGCCATTCGTTTTTTCCTGTTCCTGGAGCACAACACCTGTGTCTTGGGCATCATCCCAGAGCAGGAGCATTGGCAGTCTGAAGAATGTCCTTTTTACCTTGATCAATTGTCTGATCTGGGGAGACTTTGAGGTGTGAAACAGACTTTATCGTGTATGGGGCTTAAGGATGCTGGGATCTTCATAGCCAGTGTTGCCTTATCATAGAGCTAGCCAAATGAGAGAGTAGGTCAGAAAGGAACTATCGATGAGAACATAAAGTGAATTTAGCAAGCATAAAGGATTATTGATATTATCATATAATGCTGGAAGTTCACTCAACCTTTACACACAAAATTTATTATGTGATTAATTCTGAGTATATCAGAAACTTTTATAAACTTCATTTTATACCACAAACAAGGATTTATTTTATGAATGATAATAGTAGTAGAATCCATTGAGGCCTAAAAAATTATTATTCAGATTTCTAGTGTGCTGACATAGGAGGAGAAAACAACTTTGGATCAACATAGCAGCAGTCTTGCTGAGTGAGCATGAAATGATCTTATTAAGCATAGTACCTACTAATTATTAGACACTGATACTAACAACATTGCTTTTACAAAACTCATAAAAGCATACTAAATAAAAATAATTCTAAAGTTCTCTTTCATATTTTTCAATCCTGAGAAGAATCTCGTGAGGTAGGCACTGTAATTATGCACTTTACATAGATGAAATCCAGAAACTTTAAGTGAAAAAGGTAGTTCAGGTGGTAAGTTCCTACATAACACCACTAAATCTTATACCCAGGTTTTTCTGAACCCAGAATCTGCATTCCCTACTATTGTGATATGAAGCATTTTAATTGACATCTAACTGAAACATAAAGGATAAATAGAATTTAGGAAAACTGAGACATCAAGATTTTACAAAATGGCTGGGGAGCTAGCTCAGCAGCCTAACTGCCTGGCAAGAGCAAGGTCCTGAGTTCGATCCCTGGTATAAAAACGACGGCAACAACAAAGACTTTACAAACCACTAGGAAGAATGTATGCAGTGTGCTAATTATTGAAAATGTCCTACCAGTTTGATTTGAAACTGTCTCATTGCTATTTGTTTATCAATAAAATTATGGAAAAAAAACAAAGACTTTACAAAAGTCTGATATTATATAGAATTTTCCCAATGATTAGTCCTTAGGAAATGCTCCAAAATTATGTGTTGAAATTAGAAATCAGTGTATGGTGTATTAGAAATTAGAAATTAGTAATTAGAATTAGAAATAAGAAATTAGTGTATTAGTGTATTTGGTTGGTCATCCAAATATCGCTTTGAAATCTGGCAAAGTCATGTGACTTGCTTTGATGCACTGCATGTGAGCAGTATTGGGAGAAAGTGCTGAAGTGCTGGTGTTCTTTACTCCATTCTCTCTTCCTGTTAAGTTTTAGACCTACAGTGGCACCTGAAGCCTCATATGTTTGGAGAGTGATTGGATTTATGGTGGCATTATTGCACCTCTGCTGTTGGGAGGCAGGATCTGATCTGAGAAGACAGTTCGCCGAGGTGTGATCTGAAAGGGTTTCTTTCTGTCTCCTTCTGTCTCTACTTTCTGGCTGCCATAATGTGTACATCTTCCGCTACTGGACCCTTTCAACATGACTTCTGCCTACAGCTGACCCACCATTCAAGGACTGAAGCTTCTAAGGACATGGGCTTGCTGCCATGATCTTTGCAGTGTGAAATCACAAAGATACCAAAATCTTGGGAGACATTTTCAGGTGAGTTATCTGTTTTGATGAGAGACTCTGCAAAGTTTCCTTCATGTAATGTAGACTTCATATGAATGAGAAATACATTTTTATTTCACTAAGCCACTAAACCTTTAGATCAATATTTGTTACCACAGTGTGTGTAAATTTTACCCTGTAATGTAATATATAAGAAGGCAATTTTGAAAAATCTTTACTGAATTCTTGTATGTGTCCTTGTGTTTTTTAAAAATAGGTGATGGGGACTAAACTTTAGGTCTGTTTGTTGAGCTACATCCCCAGCATCCATACCCCTCCACTTTTTAAAAACAGAGTCTCACTATGTAGTTCAGTCTTGCGTGAACTCATACCAATCTTCCTGGCTTGGCCTCCTGAGTGCAGCTATGCCAATGTTGCTAATGAAGCAAGATGCGGTCATATTGGAATTTTTGCAATAAGTTTTCTTGCTAGATTATCATAAATATGTGATTCATTGTAAGAAATAGACCATTTTCAATGTAGCCTTAGTTTTATACACATTGAGAAATGACAGTTCAGTAAGAGTGTAAAAACTAGAACACTGCTTCCAAATTGTTCTCAATTTTTGAAAGGTTTAAAACACACTGCTTCAGAGCCAGCCAAATAGCTCAATGGATTAAAGCATCTGCAAGCGGGCATAGGGGCTGGGAGTTCGATCCCCAGGCCTGCTGTGCCAGCCCCACCCCTGGGGCATGCTGGGAGGGTGATTGCAATTCTGTGTGGTGGCACACACCTGTAATCTCAGCTCTTGGGAGGCTGTCAACAGGTGGATCACTGTGAGTCCAATCTAGTAGTAAGACCTGAACACCCTGTAGACCCTTCCCTAAACTACAGAAAAATAAATAAATGAAATTTTTAAAAAAGTATTAAAAAATAAAACACACTACTTCAAAACAATGAATTTCTATCATTAAAATGAGAAATTAGAATTAGAAATGGAGCTCAGTATGAGAACAATCGCCTAGCACGACTCAGGCCCTGGATTCAGTCCTTACCACAATAAACAAAAAGCAGACCCCCCCAAAAAAATTGAATTTCTCTCTTTTAAGAAGTTCAGTGAAGTAGAATTGGACATGACTGCTATTTAATGAACTTTGTCCTTTTTGTTCCTTTTGAGGATAATCAGAATTTTGTTCATTCAACCTGGAGCTTGGTTTAGGAGAATAATGATTGGCTTTGGTCAATCATGGTAATTCCACTTCCTTCTTCATGCACTTGCAACTCCCAACTATCCCACACAGCTATAGGGCAACTTTTGAGAAAAGAGGCACAAGTAAGAAAACATAATTTTTTTTTTTCTGTTAGAAGTTTCATGACAGTGAGGGAAATCTACTTTAGACATACTATCCGAGGTGTTGTTATCACCACATGGTAAAACACCCCCAGGACCCAAGGCCGCTGTCATATTAGTGTTCAGCAGATGAATGGAAAAGTCTGAGTTTGAGAAGAACTTTTGAGTTAGTGAATGAAATAAATAACTGCACATCTTCAAGATTTTTTATGTTACATAATATAAAAATGTTATTGCATAATCCACTTGGTTCTGGTGTGCTCTCAAACTTGTGGCCAATATTTCTTATCATATAATATTCTAGACTTAAAAGAGGCCCAGGACCACATGTTTCCCATTATTGGTGATTAATACAGTGCCTGGAAAATCTGTGCAACTCATGAAGTGTTGTATGATCTATCAATAGTTGCTTCATGTTTATACAATTCATATTTTTGACTTAACCACATGTGATAACACATCTGCTCAAGTTTTCTGTTATTTTTCTTTCAATATTGGATTGAGAACAAAACAAAATTTCTTCAAAACAAGACCAATCATTTTCTTTTCTTCTTTCATAAATATTCCATATTTATTGTGTACCTAAATTATTTCTATTTGATGAGAAGGATAAGTATTTGGACAGATCAATGAAGGGTTGGAGCAATGAGTATTGGTGAATGAAAATTAATTAACAAAAATATGACAAGTTGACAAGTTACTTTATCTGGGTCCATCTCATTTAAGTACAGGATCTATGGGCATATTTCTTTCTTTTTTTGTTCTTTTTCTGTATTTAGGACAGGGTCTACAGGGTCTCACTATACAGACCAGACTCATGGNTTTTCAGCCTTCCAAGTGCTGGGATTACAGGGGTATCCCACCATGCCTAGTCTCAATCTCTGTCTCAGTGTGCCCCACTGGAGGGGTTGGCACAGCACACCAGGGACCAAACCCCAGCAGTTGCCCTCTGCCTAAGCAGGTGCTTTAGTCCACTGAGCTATCAGGTCAGCCCTGTGGGCATATTTATGATGTCATTTAGTTATTTATTAATACCAGTGGATTTAAGGCCACCAGTTAATACTCTGAAAGTAGATTATACAAAAAGGCACACTTCTGAATCCTCAGATGATATTTGTCTCACCAAGTTGGCTCACAAGGCTCACCTCACTGTATTCATATTCATTTAAGATCTGTCCAGAATACTCATTTTCTGCCTTTTTAAACTTATTTTCTTCCCAGATCCCCATTATCTTCCATTTTTTCATTTCTTTATCTATCCTAATTTTCTGCCCCAAATATCACCAAACCCCATTAACTATCAAGGACTCTTCCTTTCAATCATCTTAATGTCACACACAAAGTCTGTATTGACAGCTTTTAGCCTTCAGAGGATGCTTGGAGCGTAGGAGGCTACAGGTAGTAATGGTGACACAGAGAGGCTTGTAGTTAGCAGACTGTTTAATCATATTCTTCCTGTACTCTTCTCACTTTCTAGTTACTTAAAAATTAAAATGTTCTGCTTGGGCAGAGGGCGGTGATGGGGTTCAATCCCCGGTGTGTAGTGGCGGCCCTGCGCCCAGGGCACGCTGAGACAGCCACAGAGACTGGGCGTGGTGGTGCGTACCTGTTATCCCGGTGCTTGGGAGGCTGAAAACAGGAGGATCACTGAGTCTGATCCGCAAAGTGAGACCCTATAGACTCTGTACTAAGCACATGCAAAAGAGAAAAATTTTAAATTGTGTATTTTTCCTTGTTGAGTCATTGTAGAAAGTAGAACAAACGACCAGCATTATCTCAGATTAATATTACTATGTATAAATTAAATATTGCTAAAAATATTGACTAGGTAGAGTAAAGCAGCAGTGAAAAATGTGTGAAAAACAAAATTATTTCCTCACTAATCTGATAAAAGTGCAGCAGGAGTAGCCTGAGAAAATATAGGGTTTTGAGTCATTTGTGTGAAATTAAATTGGAAACTGCAATTATTTGATGAGGAATTTCTTTCTTTCTTTCTTTCTTTTTTTTTTTTTTTTAATGCATTTGATTGTTGCAGGGTCTCACTATGCAGCTCAGACTCGTGATCCTCCTGCTTTCAGCCTCCCCAGCGCTGGGATTACAGGGGTGTGCCACCACGCCCTGACTCTGTGGCTGGCTCAGCGTGCCTGTGGTGGGTGTAGGAGGGCTGGTGCAGTGTGAGGTGCCCAGAATCGAGCCACAATCCTTGTGCACTTGTATAAGCTTGCCTAAGCAAGCACTTCAGTCTGCTGAGCTATCTCAGTGGCGCTGATGAATTTCTTGAAGAATTCTACTTATAATATTGCCTCAGTTTTCTAATGTTAATCCATAGGTTACCAGTTATATTCTCCTGGGTTTCCAGCAGTAATTAAGAACTTCACAAGTTAACATTGACATTTAAGGTTAATACTGTCATTTGTTAACAATATTTTTTCTCAAAATAAATAGATGTATCTAATAATTTTGTTTGCCACAATTTTGAGCTAAATTAATTACTACCACTTGAACATTTTATAGGTTGCTTTCGAAAAATATTGACTGGCAAACATTTTTGTATCTCTTCATTTTTTACTTTAAACACAATTCCTGGTAAATTTTGTAAAATCCTTTCATCTCTTTCACCAGTATGGCTTTCTGGAGAGAGACAAAAAAGAGATATTGTAAGTATAAATTTATTATGTGTGTTTGAGTCAATTACATTTATACCAAAAGCTTTAAGTGTTGTGAAATGATAGACATTTTGAAGCATACCTCATAAAACTGATACAATTTGAGATATCTAAAGTGAAATGTACATAAACCTTGGGTATTCTCTTTTTGACAGTGTATTAAATATAAATGTATGAGAAGTCAAAGCTTGGAATTTATGAGCGAACATTTTTCTCTTCTGGATTACACTATTTTTTTAAGTTGCTAAAAATAATAGCTTCATACTTCTAAGCATTTTCAGGCTCTATTTTTTTCCATGACTACAGTTTTTGCTCTATTCCCATTACTTTGTAGTTAGTTGTTGCTATGAAAAATCCTTCTATGCACTAAAACTTGCTGTCATATTTGATGATAATATTAATAATAATAATAGCTCTGACTATTTGGAACTGAAAATTAAAAAAACTCCCTACGCAAAGGAGCAGAGTAGGTTGAAGTTTTTTCATCATTATGATTGAACAAAAGGCCATTTTGTTAAGTTAAGATTTGCCGGAGTGAGCCCTGGTAATGAGGGTACAAAATTCTATCATCTGCCGGCCTCTATCAGTGTGAAACTATTCCCTTGCCTTTCAGAGGAGATTTCTCTTTATGGCAATGAATCATCAGTAAACAGAACAATTTGCTGCTCCCTTTCTTTTCCTGTGTGGTACATTTACTTGATATAAGAGGCAGCAAGGTGAATTTAAAATTTCTCTTGAATTTAAGGCACTTCAATGCCAATGTAATTCTACATACAATTTTTTTCTCCCAGTGGCTACAATTTAAGTTATAGAGATTGTTTTCAACAAAGATACTTTAACGTAAGTGATGA
>NDGM011188570.1:0-11175 GCA_002564305.1 Octomys mimax
AATAAAAGAAAAAAATGATTGAAAAGAAAGAAGTGAAACTGTCATCATTTGCTGATGACATGATACTCGATATAGAATACTCCCAAAATTCCATGAAGAGATTCTTAGATTTAATAACCAAATTCATTAGCATAGCAGGATACAAAAGCAACGCTCATAAATCAATAGCACTTTTGTATACAAACAATGAATGCACCTAGATAGAAATTACGGAAACCATAACTTTCACAATAGCATCCAAAAAAAAAGAAAGAAAGAAATACTTAGGACTCAAGCTCACAAAGGAAGTAAAAAGTTTATACAGTGAAAATTACAGTACTGTTAGAAAAGAGAGCAAAAAGAATTTCAGAAAATGGAAAGAAATTCTTTGCTCCTGGATAAGGAGAACCAGCATTTTGATAATGCCCATACACCCAAAATTGTTATACAGATTCAATGTAAATCTGCTTAAAATACCATCCATATACCTTGCAGATCTAGAGAAAACATACATAAAATTCAGAGAGGGCTGGCCAGATAGCTCAGCCGATTAAAGCCCCTGCTTAGGCAGACACAGGCACCAAGGTTTGATCCTGGTGTGCTGTGCCAGCCCTGTCCCCAGGGCACTCTGAGAAAATGGTTGAGACTGGATATAGTGGCACATGCCTGTAATCCATGCTGTTGAGAGGCTAAAAATAGGAGGATCACTACAAGTCTTATCTCTGTAGTGAAACCCTGTAGACCCTGTACTACATACATTTAAAAAAGCTAAAATTCATCTGATACCAGAAGGGACCCAGCATAGCAAAAGCAATCCTTGGCAACAAAGGAAACACAGGAGACATTACAATCCTTTGAAATTACATTACAGAGCTACTGATAAAATCAGCATGGTACTGGTCAAAAGACAGACCTGAGGATCAACTGAACAGATTAAAAGATGCAGACACAACTACAAACACTCTCAGCCACCTTATCTTTTAAAGGGGGCCAAACACTCACTGGAAAAAAGATAGACTCTTTACTAAATGGTGCAGGAATAAATGGCTTCCCACATGCTGATGGCTAAAAAATTGACCCATATCTATCACTAGGCACAAAACTATAGTCGAAATAAATCAAACATTTAAGTATTAAAACTAGAACACTAAATCTTTTGGAGGAGAAGGTAGGTAGAAATCTTAATGACATGGGTATAGGTAGAGAGCTCATGAGCAAAAATCAAACTGCATGGGGAACATTTCAAAGAATCAACAGTTGGAATTTCATCTCTTTGAAAAATTTCGTACTTCAAATAAAATCACCAACAGAGTGAAAATAAAACACACTAACTGGGAAAATATTATAGTCATCTGTTCCTGAGACAAAAGACTTCTACCCAGAACATATAAGAATTTTAAAAACTTAGGCCAGCAAAATTCAAAGACCTCATCCAAAAAATGAAATTCTGAGATGAATATACATATCTCAGGTGAAGAAATGCAAATGGTAAATAAATATATGAGAAAAGGTTCAACATCACTGATCATTCAAGAATTGCAAATTAAAACAACCCTGAGATGCCATCTCATCCTAGAAAAAAATGGCTATCACTAAGAAGTTAACCAATATCAAATACTGGAAGGCTTTGAGGAAAAATGAACACTTTTCCGCTGTTGGTGGGAGAACAAACTGGTACAACCACTATGGAAATAAATGCAGAAATTCCTCAAAAAGCTAGGATTGGAGGTCCCATTAAACCCAGCTATTCCTCTCCTGGCTGTTTTACCAGAACTGAAAACATCATACGGCAGCTATTTATGCACACACATGTTTATAACAGTGCAATTTGTCATAGCTTAGAAACAATCCAAATGTCCATCAACCGAGGAATGGATAAAGAAGATGTGGTAATTGTACACCATGGAGTATTACTCAGTTATAAAAATGATAAATTTGATGCTTTTATCAGAAAATGAATGCAAGTAGAGATCATACTCTTATGTGAACTACATCAGGCCCACATGTGCAGACATAATATTGTTTTGCTAGTGTATGAACCTGAAAGAGTAAATAAAATCTGAAAGGTACAACAGATACTGTGGAAAAGGAAATAATGTTCAAAGGGAAGTATATATGAGATAGGGAAGAGGACAGGAGAGGAAGTGACGGGGGAAATAGATACATCTATGTACGTAGGATGGCTTGGTTAGTTGTACTGTGGATTTCTGCTGGTCTATGGAGAGGAATATTTCTTGAATATTTTAAATCATCTTTTTAAGTTCCTATATCTATTTTCCAATTTTGCATGTATCTATCTGGTAATCTAAACGACTAATTTGAACACTTCACAATAATGAACAGTTTTGTATTTCTATTATTTTGTTTAGAGAAATTCTGTATCATTTTTGAACATTTTGTTATTGTTATTTTGTATTCTCTTTAAATTTTTTTTAAAAAATTACTAAATTGAACACACACACACACACACACACACACACACACACACCCCACCACCACCACCAAATACTATTCTAACAACAGTGAATACATTTTAGGGAAGGGCCTACAGGGTGTTCAGAGTCTCACTACTAGATCAGACTTGTAGTGATCCATCTGTTTACAGCTTCCAAAGAGCTGGGACTAGAGACATGCACTGCCACACCCAGTCCCAATCACCATCTGAGCATGCCCCAGGGGCAGGGCCAGCACAGCAAGCCCAGGGATGGAACCCCAGGTGCCTGCATCACAGTGATTACAGCTGCAAGGAAAATACTGCCGTAATTATGTATAGCAGATAATCAGATTAATGTCTAAAGTCACCAATATTAGGCTGAAATCCTGGCTCTGGCTGTTGCTTAACTAGGTGATTTAAAATGCAGCACATCACTTTGCTCTTTCTAGTGCTTATTTTACAACAGTCTTTTGAGGATGGGATAGAGGATTCATGTATAGTGTTCAGGAAAAGCCTACTTGAAATGTAGAAAATAAAACATTTGAAGTTTTACATTCACACAGTTCTGCTTTTTATTGATTTACATGGTCTCCTTCAGTCTCTCCTTGTAGAAAAGAATAAAAGTTTAACAATCACTTTATAAAGCTTGTACAAACATGTCTCTGTGCTTTGTCTTTTATAGGGAAATATTTAGACTGTATCCATGAAGGAATTAAGTGTCAGTGTCCTGATACATCCATTAGAAGTTATAAGTTGCTGTGTGTCCTCCGCATCTATGGAGACACTAGCCAGGAACCACCCTGGAAGGAAATGGAACACAGACATTCAAGCCTTTTCTGTGTTGAATGGTTGGAGTGAGGAACCTGGAGTGAACACTGCAGCCCCCCACTGTGGCCTGAGCATCTCCAGGAATCTCGTCTGCTGGGGAACAGCGTAATCTCATGTCCGTTTCACTCTCTGCCTCTCAGTTACCTTCTGTAGCAATCTCTAGTGTCTAGCACTGGTTTCATTACATTGAATCGCATTGTTATCTCCCATCATAGAACAACAGGTGCTTCTACACTTGCTTCTTAATTTCTCAATACCTAGCAAAGAACCCATCAATGTGAATTGAAAACCAACAGTTCACTTTCCATTTCTCCAACTAGTATTTTAGAATCTCAATAAATGGGTAGATGTATTTTGTGATTTACAAATTTTGTCCACATACACAGATATGATGTATGGTAGAGAAAGCAGCACCAACAGCGGGAAGAAGAATATTCATCCAGGCTCCCAGCAAGGAAGAGTATGAATTCCACAGAAAATACAGAAATTCTGAAGTCAAAGATGGGTTCCCATTTACAAATTAGGCTTGAGAACACATTAGCATTTTTCACATTCCACCATGTCTTGTTGACATTAATTAGTCAAGTGTCCAACCACTGAATGGAAGAAGGGGATTACACCCAGGCTCACCTTCCAGGAGGCTGGGCACGTGGGGAGAAATAGTCCAGAGGGGAGATCCTGTGGTATTCTGATTTTCATCTCTAAAGTGTCTAGAACTGTCTCTAGATGTAAACTGTTAACAAAGGAGAAAGGCTGGCTTTCTTGCTAGGCTGAGTACATTTATTTTTACTTTAATAAAGTCACAGACATATAATTGAAAATAACTGGAAAATAGCCTTAAGTGTGTGTGTTACTGAGGCAACAAAGCAAAAAATAAATTATAAACTTCTAATCCCAATGTAGCTATCCAAAATCCGAGAAATTTGGAAAAAAATTACTTCCCATGTAGCTCCCTCAAAGCTTTTCATGTAATCTAGATGTGGTGGCACATGCCTTTTATCCCAGCACTTGAGAGGCTGATGCAGGAGGATCTTTGTGAGTTCAAGGGCATCCTGGGAAACAAAATGAGTTCAAGGTCAGTTTGAACTAGAGAGTGAGAAGCTGTCTCAAAAAAAAAAAAAAATCACTTACATCCAGCTGCTTTTTCTACACCTTATATTTAAATCAAAGTAATTTTATTTGTAAGAGCACAAAGGAGCACAGAGTAGTGCTCTCCTGGCCAAGTTCTTTTCTTTTCCTAAAAAAAATCTGACAGACTTTCAAAAAAGCTTCTATGTCTCATGAGGTGATGGGTGTTGGTTGGAAAGAAATAAAGTGCTGCATAGGGCAGTGTTCCCAATATCCTTGGAGCCAGGGATGGGTTTCACAGGAGACATTATTATTATTATTATTATTATTATTGCTGATGAGGGTAGAGCAGTGGATGATTCAAAGGAGCCTGCAAACTATATTCCTGACAGGTGCAGTTCGCAGTGGGGATCAAATCTATATGAGAATCTAGTGCTGCTAATTTGATAGGACATAGAGCCCAGGAAACAACTCCAGCCATGTGGGGTGGCTGTAATGCAGAGTAGACTTGGCCCCCAGACCCCCGCTCCTGTCCTCTCTTGCGGTGTGGTCCCTGTTGGAGAACGGGGCATACGGGATGTGACAACCCACCTATGCTGGTTTAATGTTAAAAATAAAAAAAGAACTCTGCAGCAACATGATTCTGGGTGAAGTGGATGATAACCTGCACGCCAGAAATACAATAACCTGAAAGATTTTGAGAGTTGCACCTTTCATAACATTGTGAGATTTTAATTTGAAGAACAAACAGCACCAAGATATGTACATGAAGATAAAATTATAGGCTAAAGAAGTAAAATATGTCAGGTAAGATGTCTATATTATATACACTATGACATACATGTAGAATTATTTATATCTGAGTTTGGTCTAGGTTTATATATATTACAATTTTTGTATACCTATTCAACAAAATATAGTTCTCATTTTTTATGTGTCACTTTTTGTACCTTCATACATATGATATATTTACATATGTGTCTGAGTATAAATTATGAACTATATATACTGATGTGTAGGATGCATATATTTCTTTAGCTTTTCAAACCCAGTAAACAGAAACATTGGCTCCTAGAAAGAAATCTCTTTTATTTCCTTTGAAGATCATTACATATGCTATAAAATCCAAAAGAAAAATGACTGTTCCTGTAAAAGATAGCCAATTTCAAAATAAGGGAAACTCTACTCTAAATAATTTTATTATATAAAAACCCACATTTAAAATAACTGCATACAAATTTAAAATAATATCATAGAATGAATTTTTTACTTGTTCTAAGGATAATAAAAATTCCTTTTCATAAAATGTATTCTAATATATTTGATTTATAAGATTGAATTATAAATAGCTCTTAACATGAGCGGCTATGTATAAGATAGCCTAGAAATTAATGGACTAAATATTAAAGATTTTATTTCTTTCTTAATTTTAAATTTTCCCTTTTGACTTTATTTCTTTAGCATCAAAAATGTAGGAGTTCTTAAGATTTCTAGGTTATTAATTTTTGCATTTCTTTATCGTTTGTTTAATTTTGAGCATCTGCTGTTTAACAATCGACTAGGAAGAAGTGGAAGAAAATGAAGATGGAGAAAGAAGAACAAAGAAGGGAAGGGGGAAGGTGTGGAAGAGAGAAAGAGGAAGAACAAGAAAGCAGAGACAAGAGGACTCTTCCCTCATTCTCAGGGAGCTGTAAGCAGTCTGTCAGTTTCTCCGTTTCATTCACACATTTCTCACTTCCCATCTCTCCACCCTTTCCTCACCCTCCACCAGGTCATGGTTACCTTTTCTCTAATGTTCCTGCATTTCTTTTCTAAGGACATCAGACCTTTTCTAATCTCCTGAGAAGCACAGGTCTAAGAGCTCCTCCTCCACAGTTTTCATGGCTTGAGCTACCCGCAATGAGTGGCTCATTAAATTTTTAAACCTGGCATAAATCATTTGTGTTTCTATTCTGGGATCTGCTATGCATGCCTACGTCTTGTAGTCTGAGCAAACACTTTTTTAAAATACTCAATATATTAACTATTGTTAATCTCCTATTACTTTGTTTTGAAATTCTACATTAGTCTTTTTCTCTTTAAAATAAAATTTTTTAAAAAGTGAAAAAAAAAAAAAATTGTCCAAGGAGGACATATGCACACTTCCTTGTCTTGCCCTCTGGCTGCTGCCTGTTCCCACTGGTGTGGCTGTTCTCTCACCGCCCACATGCCAGATCTAAGATTCATTAGTAGTTTTACTTCCTCTTTTCTCTTATAATAACTAATTGTCAAATATTTTCTTTTAATTCTACATTCTTTCATACTTATCTCATTTTCTCTGTCTTTATTTCCTTGACAGCATTTTATATCCTCATAACTCTTGCTGGATTTTTAAATCACCTTTGTCAGTGATTTTCTTGCATCTCTTTCTTCTCCATTTCATCTGGTACACAACTTGTTCGATATTTTCCCCAAAATATTACTTCCGTGTTTTGGGAAATTTCATTGCTTGTTGTCTAAAATCTACAAAATCCTTGATTATATTGTGATTAAATTAGGTAATTCATGTAAATTACTTAGTAGGGCACTTACTACATAGACAAGTACTCCTTCATAATTAGCTATTATTATGCCACTATCTGTAAAAAGTATCAAATTATTTAGCTCTCCACTTAGCCAATCTTAAAGTAAAGAATGTATTATGTAATAGTCAGCTCTCCTACCAGGCTGCCAAATTCACCTGTGGATTCCAGTGTTACCCATGAGCAAATTCTTAACCTTTTCCCGTCTCTGTATTTTGAGCTAAGTATTTAATGGTAAATTTAGCACTTACCTCAGGGTGTTCACTGTGATGCTTAAATCACTGATGCCTACTAAGTGAGCATAGAGCAAATGTGGAGTGCTAAACTTGATTAATATGGGGTGTTGTCAATAGTTTTGTTGTTTAAATTTATGTGTTTTTTACAGGGTGTCACTACGCAGCTTGGGCTCTTAGTAATCTTCCTGTTTTCAGCCTCCCCAGTGCTGGGATTACAGGCCAGCGCCGCAAACTCTACCAGGGATTTAATCCCAGTCCCTGAGTTTGCCTAAGCAGGAATTTAGTCCACTGAGCTATCTCACTGGCCCTTGTTGTCAATAGTTATTAAGATTCTTCCATGATCATTTTCTAACTGAACCACCAGCTCATCTTGCTTTTCTTGTCCAGAATACTTGTCCAGAAGTCTTTCTTTGTCTCTTCCTTTCTGGTGGCCATCAATCCTTGGTGCCCCTGGCTTGCACCCTTAGCAACTGAGTCATCTCTACCACCCATGCCTTCCTCCCGCTGTGATCACGCCTTCATGAGGAATTTTACCCCTTCCTCAGGGAAGAAGGCATATTGATTCATGCCTGTACTGCTGATCTCATTTACCATAATGACTTCTACAAGGTAGAAGGTAGAAGGTCTGAAAGGTTACATTCCCAGGTACCAGGAGGAGTAGTTCAATATATCATTTGGAGGTGGTACCTCCTCTTTTCTACACCAACTTCTGTTTCTTATAACCACTGTATGCTTTGTCACCTATGAATTTGAAGTCTTTTCTGGTCAGTTTTTTAGTCCTGTCCTTTCTAGATAAAAGTTCCTGAAAACCACACCTTCAACCAATCTTCCACATACAAATTTAGTAAATATTTTCAGAAAGAAATATATCACTGGAGCCCGGGAGATGGCTTAGCAGAATAAGAGCTTCCCTGGCAAGCGCCAGGGCCTGAGTTCAATCCCCGGTTCTGCGAAAAGAAAAAAAATGAAAAGAAAAAGAAATGCATCATTATTTTCATACCTTCATATATTTCAGTATGTGGCTTAGCTTATGGGGTGCTTCTAAATGCAAGTGGAATATAAAAATTGATTTATATGTAGTAATATTCAGACACAGAAATGAATTCATAATTTATCATTTCCTCTCCTTTGAACAATTTATCACTCATACATGAATAAGTAATAACATTTATTTATGAATTAGGCAAATGCCTCCTCCTGATTCTGAAAAACTGTTCAGATTGAGCTAAATTTTGCATAAACTCCTCTTGTAAGAATTTCAGTCTTTCCCTTGATATACTGAACTCACTAAATTGAGTTTGCAAATTGGGTAAATTAATTCATACCACAGAAGTGGTCCAATTTTGGTTTGGATCTCTCTCTCTCTCTCTCTCTCTCTCTCTCTCTCTCTCTCTGCATTTGTTTGGCTTTAAATTTATGCATTTTGCAAAATAACAATTTATTTTTGTCTTTTATTTTTATTTATTTATTTTTGCCTAGACATGCAATCATTCAAAGAAACAAAGAGTGATCCTATTTAGGTCCAACATGCCTTGTTATATTTGTCTTCTCAGCCATCCAAAAACATGTAGTATAAAACTAGGGAGTTTATTTTTTATGTTTTTGTATTTTATGGAAGGGTCTACAGGGTATTCACGGTCTCACTACTAGATCAGACTCCTAGTGATCTGCCTGTTTACAGCCTCCCAGAGCTGGGATTACAGGCCTGCGCCACCACGCCCAGTCTCAATTGCCCTTGCACTGCACCCCAGGGGTGGGGCCAGCCTGGCAGGCCCAGGGATTGAATCCCTGGCCCCTGAGTCTGCTTGTAGACATCTGCTTTAATCTGCAGAGTTACTTGGCCTGCTCAAAACTAGGGAGTTTAAAAGAACAGAAATGTGGACTAAGCACCTGCTTGGACAAGCACAGGGACCAGGGTGCCATCCCTAGCACCATGTGGAGTGCTGGCACTGCCCCAGGGTGCCCTGAGCTGGTCACCAAGACTGGGCCTGGTGGTGCACGCCTGTAATCCCAGCACTGGGGAGGCTGAGAACAGGAGGATCACTATGAGTCTGAGCTGTGTAGTGAGATCCTATACCAAACACATAATAAAACAACAGAAATGTATTTTCTCATTCTTTTTGAAGGCTGGAAATCCAAAATCAATGTGGCAGAAGAGCTATGCATCCACTGAAATCCTCTGAGTTGTCATTCTTTGTCTCTTCCTGTCTACTACTGGTGGCCATGAATCCTTAGTTCCTCTGGCTTGCAACTTTAGCAACCGAGTCACCTCCATTGTCCAAGACTTCCTCCCACTGTGCCCTTGTCTTCATGTGGAATTTTATTCCTTCCTAAGAGAGGAAGGCATACTGATTCACGCCCGCACTGCTGATCTCCCTTAGCGTGATGACTTGTACAAGGTCCAAGTCCCAGATAAGGTTACATTCCCAGGACCCAGGAGAAGGAGTTCAACATACCATTTTGGAAGATACAATTCAACTCAAACTCTGGTAAACTCAAACTTAGCTTATAGAAGAAATACCTTAAATATCTCATAAGTCTTAAAACTATGAAGATAAGGGACACCTTGGCAGTTCTGTGCCTAAGCAAGGAGCTCTTCAGTATTGCAGGAAATACTTTCTCCTCACATACTTGATCCTACCTTGCCTCAAAATATCCTTAAGACCAAGAATATTGGAGTGTGCTTGTGGCAACATGTAACTACATGGTGTTTAAATGAACCTGGTAAGAAATAGAAATCATCTGGCTTTATTGAGATTAGAAGGCCTACCCTAATTTCAAACAAAGTCTCCCAATTCTTCACGTTTTCTGTGAAACTATAACCAAGGACAGAGGCCTTCTAAATATTCTCCCAATGAGGAAATGGACAGGTTTCCACCAACATTGTCTGCATGCATCCTCTGAAAGCTACTGTCACTGTTAGTGTCACAACATTGCGTCAAATGTTTTAAGCAGAGTTGGCAGTGCAGTGAACAGCTGCTTTCTATTCACCATCTCATAGTCTTTCCATCAACAATTTTACTTAGAAAGTGTTTTCTACCTGCAATAACCAGTGGAGAAGAGAAGCAATGATAGGCGCAGTGGGTGAACCAACTGTGCGTTCACACTGAAGTAGATTGTGTATAGATGAGGCCGTATTACCCTATTTTATCCCCACCCCAATTCTATCTACAGTGTCATACAATGTTTTCCTTAAGCTTGAAAAGGAAAAAAGAAAGAAGTTTGAGGAGATTATTATTTATAGAAATGGAACAAACAATGAAGATCGAACTCGAGTTTAATTTCAGTCTACTTCATTCATCATATATCCTTATTTATGGCAATATAATATTGCTTTGAGTTACTTTAAGTTAGTAGTCTAATGTTTTCTTAGAAATTATTTGAAATTTCAGTTTGCTGAGTTTCTTAAATGAAATTTCTAGAATAAGTAGATTAATTTCATTCTCATTTTCAAGTAAAGGATGTGTCCTAACACTCCAGAGCAGGAGGTCCTCTTACTTATTTAGAGACTAGTATTTACTGTTCATGTAAGCTGTGCAACACACATTACTTTTCATAGACTTTACTCTATGTCATAAGGATATTTTTATTTGTACTTTAAAAACAAAGAGGCTAAGCCATGTAGGCAGGGAAAAGTTCAATATTCTGTTCAATATGATATAGGTAGGCCATAATAGAAAATGATTTAAACCCAAATACATTTGAATTCAAGCCTGAACAACTTTGTATAACCTTTATTTTCAATATATTTTCACCTTTATTCCCTGGTAAATAAAATAGTAATATACAAAGTAAATGTATTAAAGAGCAGTTGTATTAAATTAGAATACATGGAATGTTTAGAAGAGGGTCTGGCTCATAGCTCGACAATAAATAAGTAGTCCACAAAATAACACAAAAATACAAATTTTATCATACATTTTGTATTCTGCTGTAGTAGAAAGTAGACATAATTAAATTTTATATTAATGGGTCTAAACTTAAGAAGTGTCAAACTGTTTGTCTGCTTATCAGACCCAAAAGCTACAACTCTTTTTGCATAGGTCTTGCTTTATCTTGGTCTTAACCA
>NDGM011188591.1:0-11388 GCA_002564305.1 Octomys mimax
CTTTCTTTCTTTCTTTCTTTCTTTCTTTCTTTCTTTCTTTCTTTCCTTCTTTCTTTCTTTTGTACTTAGGACAGGGTGTACAGGCTGCACAGGGTCTCACTGCGTAAATTGGATTCATAGTGACCCTCCTGTGTCCAGCCTCCCGAGTGCTGGGATTACAGGTGCTTGCCACCTTGCCCAGTCTCAGTCTCTGTCTTCGCGCACCCTGGGAGCAGGGCTGGCACGCCAAGCCCAGGAAGCAAACTCCTAGCGCCTGTGTCTGCCTAAGCAGGAGCTTTAATTCTCTGAGCTATTTGGCCAGCCTTCATCAAAGAAAAGTTAAAGCCAATGTTTTTATTTTAAAAATAGGTTCATGAAGCAATGCTTTTCCAATAACTTAGGTTTTGACAATTTTAGCTGCTTTTCAAAAATGCAACATATTTAGACACCTAATAATAAATTAGATGGAAAGAGACACATCCTGGGTAAAATCTAAGTGTAAGAAAATCTGAAGAGTTATTCAGCATGTACAGAGTGGCCTGCAAACCCTCTAAATCTGTGCTACACAGGGGTTTAGTACGGAAAACTGCATTTACATTTCCTTACTTTGAGAACTATATTTCAAAGGCTGTATACTCCCAGAGCCAGCCAAGGAAAGTCAAATCTTGATACTCAGAGAAACCACACCCAATAGCAAAGCCATAGGAGGACCAGAATCCAAGTGTCTGACAAGAGTAGGAGACTAAGCTTTACCCAGCAACCATTTAAGCCCTCACTGTAAATTTCTAGGCTTTGGTTGTGTCGGCACTAGTTCTGGGTGCTGTCGTATTTTACTTCATCAGGAGCTCATTACAACATCATATTCACGCTGAAGTCTCTCTAGACACGTGTGATTACAGGGCAACACAGACAGACCTGTGTAATCCCTGTGGACCACCAGGAGCTCCCTTGTCCTCAACAGCGCTGTGTGGATCATTTGTCTTCCTCTCCCTCCTGATATGGAACGAGCTGAATAGCTTTCATGGTATCTTGCTTTCTACGTTAAAAAGGAGAAACCAAGTTCAAAAATTCATTTTGTTGTAATATTTTGTTTTAGTGTTTCATTAAATAAAGTGAATTGGCTCTTAAGGAGATGGCATCAATATGCATAGTTTATTTATTTGTTTACTTATTTATTTATTTATCTTTGTACGGGATTTAACTCAGGACCTTGAGCTAGCCAGGCAAGCACTTATGCTGCTGAGCTAGCCCCCCAGTCCTTATTCTTCTTTAAGGAGGTTCAGAGAAGACAGTTCTGCCACAATTTCAACAGGAACATTTATGTTCATAAACTGGTATGGCATTAATACCTGCTAAAATGTTAGACAAAAGGTTTTGTTGTATTAGAACTCCACTTCATGAGATGATTATATCATCTTTGGTTTACAATGAAATTAAACTAATTTTTCAGGGTGGAAAAAGTAGCAAAACTATAGTATCCAAACCAAAATAAAAGAGAAAATAGTAAACATTATGGAATGTGGAAGAACTGGAGCTCTCAGGCATTGCAGATGTGACCATAAATTGCTACAAATACTTTGGGAAACTGTACAGGTAGCTTTGAATGTGTTTATCTTATGATACAAAAATTCATGCATTATATATATATATATATATACATATATGTTTATGAAATTGCTGGCACATAATGTTAATTTTAATATTTCACATAGGAAATGCTTTGAATATCTATCAACAATAAAATGATAAATATGCTGTAGTGTTGTCACTCCAAAAGAGTACATCACAAACTACCTACAATGGGCTGGTTAGCATTTACAATAATGTGAACATAAGCCTGACAAGAACGAATACAAGCTTTCTGGTTCCATTTATATGAAGTTCAGGAAGGGTCTAATTTGCAGCACTTTACGTCATGCATGGCAGTTATTTCTCTTGGGAGGAGCAGTGGCTGCAGGGGAAACAGAAGAAATTTGTGGGTGCTGCTAACATCCTGGTCTTCAATTTGATTGTCGGTTGCACAGGCCTAATTGTTTGTGGATTTCTAAATTTTAAAGTAAGTGTGTGTTTCTGTTTTGTCTCTTAGATTTTTGATCCCTAGGAATTACAACAACTCATCTGAATCTCAGTTTCCTTGTATATAAAGTAAATATAATTCTATGCATATTGCAGCATTATTGAGGAGGTGACTTGAAGCTATTCTTCAGATAGCTGACAAATCCGAGGTGCTCAAAAAGGAACTGGTTTCAACAAGGAGATGCTCATAGAAGTGCTTCCACTTGCCTGCCCATCTTCAGCCTTGGAGAATACCTGGACCCTAATTACTATTCCTTCCCTTTGGACAGGCTTCTGGGCCTCGTGTAATTTTCCTTTGAGTGTGTCCCCCTTGATGGGCCAGGACTCAGCATCTTGACTTCCCAGGGACCCTGGAAACCTTGTGTATTTCCCCACTTAGGGTGGAAAAACAACCATTTTGTTTGCCATCCGTCATTCTTCTACTTTATGTTTCTTTCCCTTTGCACTTTTGAACATGTTTACAATGCTACATTTCTGCTTAAAATCACTACTAGTAAAATTACAGTTTGCTGCGAGGCAAATTCCCTCTTTGTGATGTAGATGTTTTATTAGTGTTGCATAAACAAACTGTGCCCTTGGAAGACAAAGGGTGCAGAAACCAACCTCACCTCCTCTGGCTCAGGGGTCTCAGCTGCATTTGTTTAACCTGGTTCACCTCAAATACTGTGCCATTTATTTCTGCTGCCACCTAAATGACTATTACTTTTTTCCATCTTTTTATTTGTATTATTAAGTGCATTTCATGCATTCATTGCCAGATCTTACAGAGCCAATAAAATAGGTCAATGTCATTGGCTCCATTTTATGAGTGTGGCTAAGAGTTCCTGAAGTGAGTGAAAAGGGGGCTAGCAAGGGACGTTTTCTGGGACCAACAGATTCATATGTAGGGGTTCCAAGACTGCAAGAAATGCAGCATTCCTTGTTCTGTAGAGAATAAATCTGACCCTTCATTCCCTCCCCTTAGAGTCAAGAACAAAAGAATAAAGAAATAAACAACAGGATAAAATTAGACCAAAAGTGAACTCTTCCCTAAACAGTCCTCATTATAACGGGACTTGCAGTATTAATTTTCTCTTACTTTTCTGAGGTCCCACTGCCCTGCAATTTTATAATCAAAACACTTACTGGTCTACAGTATCTCCCTACTTATTATGAAACTACATATCTCTCTAAGTACTTTTAAGTTGCATAGTATTTAATTTCTCATATTTTCATTATTTTCAAATAACATAGTATTTAGTTCATATAATTATCAAATTTCTAAAAGTGGGCCATAAGAAGATCTTTCAAGATACAAACTAGCATGTTAATGATGATTATTAGTTCACTAAAAGCAATGTGCATAAAGTAGAGGAAAAGAGTGTGGGGGAAAAAGGAAATTTTTGCTTCCTTCTGGAAGTGGAGGTTTGAAAAGGCACATGAGATTATCTCTAACTGCTCTTTTTGTCCTCTTTTAATTCCACAGGGACACCATACATCTAGGCACAAGCAAATGATACTTGTTCCAGAGCTTTTTTTTTTTTTTTCTAAACAAGTATTCATGTGTTTCATGTAGTTGTGTGTCTATTTAGATACCTAGTAGAAGGGCCAGCCAAATAGCTCAGCCGACTAACGTGCCTACAAGCAGGCGCAGGGGCCGGGCTTTGAACTCCGGGCCTGCTGTTCTGGCCCCGCCCCTGAGGTGTGCTGAGACAGCGATTGAGGCTGGGCATGGTGGCGCGCACCTGTAATCCCAGCACTTGGGAGGCTTGAAACAGGAGAATCACTACAAGTCCAATTTAGTAGTGAGACTCTGAACATCCTGTAGACCCTTCCCTAAACTTAAAAAAAAAGATACCCAGTACAGTGAGTTGATTCTATGAATCATAAATTTCATAAATGACCAGAAACCTGGAGCATTATCATTTCAATTTGTCTCAGATTAGCTGTGTATAAAACAGTTCAAAGCCCCAGTCTGAATCTTTTTGTTTTCAAAATGATCAGATAAAATAAATGTTAGAATCTGCTAAAAAGGCTCTGAAATCCTCAGTGTTTAAGGATATACTTCCAAGTAAAATAAAAAAAATTGAGTGCGTGTATATGTGTGTGTATTCACACGTACATGTGTGTGTATGTGTATGCGTATGGGAAATTATGAAGATATTGCCATTTATGAGAAAGAAAAATGTATTTAATTATTGATCTTTTAGTTGTTATCATGAGAAGCAATGGGTAAATCTTTAAGAGAGAAACATTTAAGTTAGTGTCTCTAGACCAGAAATTTACAATGTAAGGAATTAATACATCCATAATTTTTTAAACCTCAATGAATTCATTACTACTAATACCATATTACAAAGTTTTGTAATGGAGCACAAAATAATAGCATACTTGTACATAAATTATCATATTTAAATGTAATAAATTTTTAAACTTGTAATTCAACAACAGTGAGAGGTTTGCTTTGGGCTTAATCTAGGCCAGGATAAGCTGAGCTGGTGCTTTCATCTCGTGTTTTCAGCCCTAATAAAATGACTTTTTCCTCTTTTGGAGTCTTGCTGCTAAAACGGAGCCCTTTTCTATTTATACTATGATGGAAGTGATTGGTTCTACCTGGATACTTTCTTTTCCAAGAATCCTTTCGGCTTCCTCATTCCAAGCTAGAGGCGTAAATTATTCAGTGAGTCAACACCAATATCTTGTTTTCTTTTTATAGCTCAATTTATTAAAACTGCATTAAAACCCCTTAAAATTGCATTGAAAAAGTATTATACAATGAAAATTACCAAATGAGCATCCTTGCTATTATGCCACTTTTTTTTTATTTTAGTGGTTTTTAGTCCTACCAAATTTGTTTTCTGATTTATCTAGATTTTGAAGTTCTTATAAACAAAATTCATGTGACGCTTAGAATAAGAACTTCACCTTATCACTAAGTAGTACACTATAGGTATTTCTTAGCAGGTCTCTCTTCAGGCTACTACTGGGAAAGATGGTTGTCATTTATAGTAGCACAAAAAAATCTTGCTATTAAAATAAAAGCTCAGCTTTCTTCCAAGACTTAGCAATTAGAACAAAAAAAAATGCAACAAAATTTGGACTCCTAGGGCATATGACTGAAGTTCCTGGGTGTGAATGACTTCTGATAAGCCCAAGGTGTGAGCGGTAATGTTCAGAAGGGCCTTCCTGGAGCCAGGACTGGCAGGTGACATGGCCAGTGGTCATCAGTGCACATCTCTGGAGACTCCGCATTCCATGCAGATGCTGGAAAAGACCACACAAAGCAATACACCACCAAGCGTATGGCCCTACATAGAGAGACAGCATAAAAGGGAACAGGAAGTCAGTGGAGAGACAAAGGTCAAGGTCCAATATGTGGTGATGGAGGCAAGGTTTCAAGCAGTAGCCAGCAGAGGCAGCGACTCTACAGATTGGTTGTCGCTACAGAGGAAGCAAGCTCTGGCAAACAATTGGTCAAAACAGAAACCCTTTGGAGCACTGGTTTTATTTCCTTTGGGCATGTACCCAAACTGGGATAGCTGAACGACATGGTAGGTTTATTTTAGTGAGGTTCACCTTTTTTTTTTTTTTTTTTTTTTTTTTAGAATCTCTGTTTTTCTCCATAATGGCTGTGCTATACTTACATTCTGACAAGCCTTTATGGGTAATAGTCATATCCAAGCACTTAGCATCTATTAGCTCACATAATCCTAATATCAAACTTATCAGTAGAAGCTATCTTTGTCTCTATAGATGAAATTAGGTAAAAAGTGGCTCAGCAATTCTCCACAGTCACATGGCAAAAGAACAGCATACATCCTGTACTGTCCTATAGAATTTTCTCTATTACCTCCAAAATGCTGCATCCTGTGCAGTTCTCGAAGTTCAATGGGGAAAGATGATGAGAGGATGGAGAAATAAGAGATAGAAAGCTGAGGTCAGGTGGAGCTCTCCAGCCGGAAGGAGAGAACTGCTCCAGCACAGCAGCACATTTATTTATACTCTCAGGAGGTTGATGTCAATTTCAACCCCTCTGCCTAGCAAATTTATATGGCTCACCTGAGCACCTCCTGTCTTACAGCTGGAAAAACTTGTCTTTGTAGCTTGGCTTGGGAGCTCTTTGTTCTCAGCCTAGCCTTGCCTAACTCTGGCACCTGTGATAAATATCCGGCTTCATCTGCTCCATATTCCAAAATGTTATTTTCTTGGAGATGCTTTCACTTTGAGAAGAAGGAGAAGAAGAAGGAGAAGGAGAAGGAGAAGGAGCAGGAGCAGGAGCAGAAACAGAAGCAAGCTCTGTCTAGTGGTACATACCTGTAATCCTTGCAATCTGTGAAGCTGAAGTAGAAAGATTGCAAGTTGAGCTCAGCCTGAACAACTTATCCTGGATAAAAATAATAAATAAATAAATAAATAAAACATACTTAATACATATCATTTTTCAAAAGGATAAAGAGGAGGGGGCAGAAGAAGAGGAAGGAGAACTAACTAAGGTCAGCTGTTGTTATAACATCCTGGACAAACACAGAAGTCAAGTGGGTGTACTTCAAATTTCACCCTAGTTTTCCTAATTTACAGGCTCATCTTTTAAATGTTATTGTGTATATTTTGTTGAACTTTTTAGAATACTTTGTAAACAAGGTAGATAAAACATATACAACTAACAGGAGGATCACTACAAGTCTGAGCTGTGTAGTGAGACCCTGAACCAAATACATAAAAATTAAAATTAAAGAAACAAACATATATATATATATATATGCATACACATAATCTAGTTAAAAAAGTAACTTATGAGGTTAACAAGTAAACTAAAGGGATAACTGAGGCAAAATTAAGACAGAGAAAGTAAGAAATAATATTGGTAGGTTATAAAATTGAGCAGAAATGAGACCCTTAAAAATCCTTACTGCATTCTTACTATAAAGACTTGCTCCTGGTGGGCTGCAAATCTGGCTTTAAGCTTTTTAACAATTGGTGGGAAAATAAAATTTTGGTCAGTTCTACAAATCATAAGATGTATAAGATGCAATCAGAACAGTTGTTAAGAGAAGCAAAATCACTGCTGTTGCTAATATGGGACAGAGATTTCTCCTTGTGGCACTTGTCAAACCAGCACTGTGTAATGCACTGGTTTATATCATCAAGCAAAATCTCAGAGTGGACACAACGACAAGTGTCATAGTATTGTCAGCTTCACCATAAAGCGGCATTGCAGTACAGGCAATTCTATGTGAGTCAATACAACACTGTCCAGGTGGGCGGCTTTCTTATCATGCCATCAAATTCAGGGATAGGCTTTAAAAGTCTGCAATAATAAATGGATTTTTATCTTACACGCAATACTTCATGCTGTTCCTATCTGTAAATATTTGATAGATGTTAGGAAATAATGATTTTGAAATTATATTTTTGGAAAATATTCAGAATGCATGAATGTTTTTTCTGTCCTTTTATAATACGAACCTATACATTTTAACTAAAAGTTGCCCTGGTAAAGAATTTGATATCTCTTTAAAAAAAAGAAAAGACAAGAGAAGAAACTTTGCTAATTATCAGGAAATGCAAATGAAACTGAAGTGATGATCATGTTTTCTGCCTCATATAATGATACCTACTTCCAAGTAAAACAATCTGAATACAGTGCTTAAAGAATGATTAATTTCTGACCTCCGCTTACAAATGGATTCTTGAATTTTTCCAATGCAAAAAACATCATTAAGAACAATAAGTTTTATTTCTGGGAAAAAAAATCCCTAAAAGATCATTGATCCAATAGGGTATTTAAGAGATAAAAATATTTGCACTCAAAGGGATAAAAACACTTCCCATAAAATCACGCATTGAAAAGTAACGTGATGACACCAACCTAAAACAAAACAAAACCAAAATCTAGTTCCTTCTTTAATATCATCCATTGACCATTGTTCAGTCTGTGAACCCGTGGCTGAAAGTCTTCAGATCCTAAGGAAAATCTGGAGTCCTTTCTTCCTGCCCTCGTCCATTAAATTCTCACAAAAACTGTATTTAAGGAAGCTACAGTCTCTCATATTTTCCTCATTTCTTTTTTTCGGACCCGTCATTGTGCCACCTTAAAGTTAACACGACCATCATGGTTTGCGTTCTAATTACCTGCTGCCAACGGCTCCATGCCAACACAATACTGCTATGGAGAAATATGACTGTCGGATAAGATGTTTCTTTTAGTTCATAAAACTGGAATAATTGCTTGACCCTCGTCCATCAGTACGCTATTGCAGTGGCACACCAAGTCATGGTACGCAAGGCTAGAAATTGTCTGACTGGAGGCTCTACACTGAGTTCTCGCACCTATGCACGCTGTCGCGTTGGAGCTACTGAGCCTCGCGCAGCAGCACTCTGGGCCACTGGGGAACAAAAGCTACCATTTTGCCATCTCTGTCGACTCCCCATATTCAGTCTCCAAAGCTCTTCTTGTTGTTTCATTCTGCTCTATGTCTCCCCTAGGAGCACCTTCATTTTAATATAAATAGAGCGTTTCATCATGCCATGGCAAAGAATCCTGGTAGGTAGGACTCTCAGTATTGCTCGCTGCCATGCATACAGATGTGGTCCAAAAGAGGTGAAACAAAGCAAAAGGGAAAGATCACATTTAGGAAAAGGACATCCATATTATTTATTTAAGTATAATGCAATCCACTTGTCTGTGACAGCCAGGAGTGAAAACTAAACCAAAGCTAAATACTAAGACATGAGTTTAGTGTTTATAATTGTTGCCAGGATGTAAGGAAGCAGCTATTTTATAGACCCTGTAGCTCCTATCAGTGCATTTTACAAATGTGATCATCTTTATTGCCTACCTGAATGAGATATTTGAAGACCTCCACCTCTTGGACCATGCCCTTTCCTATTTTTCTTCCTCCTTTGTGTCCTCCTGCCTGGTACTGTCCCAGGCACCCCTGCCAGCATGATCCTGGGTGATGCTATGAATCCTCCTCCTGGAAGGTGACCTCCTGTGGCCTCTGCCCTGCCCCTGTTTCTCCATGATGCTGAGGAAGTATTCTCTCCCTGATACTAAAATAATCACAAGCATCCTCTAACAAATCGCATTGCTTTTTTCGTTGAAGACCAGCAGCACTACCTGAAAGACCAAAAAAAAAAAAAAAAAAAAAAAATGTTATTTTTCTGTAAAGTTAAATTCTAGAAAATGAAAGGAAACATTTGTAAAGGCAGGATCACCATACTTGAAGGCTCTTCTGGCTGAGGAGAGAGCTCAGTGATCTAAGGACCTGCCTGGCAAGAATAAGAACCCAAGTTCGATCCCTGGTACTACATGCCACACCACTCCAGGAAACCTGGGCATGCCCTGCTGGCCACCACAACAGGGTATGGTACAGAAATCATCAATAGACCTCTTAGAAGGTGACATAGGTGACATTGTGCTTCTCTCCACATCACCTGGTTGGAAAACTAGTGATGTGTCACCATAGTTGGTATTCCCAAAGCTTCCTCTATCCCATGGGCTTTTCAGAACTGTGTCACAAACACTAATTATCTTTCAAAGTAAACTGTTTCTTGGTGGATTTTTTTCCCCATATAATATTTCTATCCTCTATAATCCAATTGTATGTCTACCATTCTTTAGCACATAAAAGCAAAAATCATTTATAAGTTTCTGATTTGTTTTTTTGAGACAGGTTCACACTCCAGTTCAGGCTGGCCTTGAACTCACTATATAATCCAGGATGGCCTTCAACTCAGGTCCTCTTGCCTCAGCCTTTCAAATGCCACCATGTCTGATGAGCCACTGATTTTTACTTATTTATTTTTTATTTGGTACAGGGTCTTACTACATAGCTTGAACTTGTAGTGATCCTCCTGCCTCAGCTTCCTGAACACTGGGATTACAGACATGTGCCAATAAGCCCAGGTTTGGTGGCCAGCTTGGTGTGGGGCCCGATGGCATGCGGAACTGGGGATTGAACGTGGATCCTTGTGCTTGCCAGGCAGGCACTTAGACCACTGAGCTATCTCCCCAGCTTGAACCACTGATTTTTACAATTCTGATTTTAAAAAATTATTCTCTTTTCTTTCTATGATCACATTTAAATCAAAGGAAAATGTACAATGTATCATATAACCTTATTTATATTGTACTTTAAACCAGAGAATGAAAAGTATAAGGAAAAGGGCTATGGAATCTGAAGTTTGGTTTTCTTTACCTTAATTTAAACAGATATCAAAAAAGCAGAAAATGGTAGAGCAGATATGGGGTTCTGATTATCATTCATTGAATTCACATGCTTTCCTGGCATTATTTAATTTGCTTATTACTTGAGTGCTTAGAAGGATGTTTTGTGTTATGCTGACACTGGGCCATTGAACTTGTGAAGGAGAGACTTACATTACATAATTTATGTTTTTTCCATTACGCCGCATGTGCTCCTATAAAAATAAAGATGAATCTCAATTCTCTCCAAATATATTTTAAATAGAATTATAGCATAAAATACAATCACCTGTTTGCTCTGTATTACTTACTTTACCAGCTAGTACTTCCTTTTCATCAAGATTGGATAGTTGCCTTTACCCCAGCTCCCTTTGGAGTTTCTGATTTAAATAGTTTTCTTCTAGGCTATCTTCGAGTATTCATATAAAAATTGGTAAAACTTAATTTGTAATGTATTGAGAATTATAGATGAAACATTCTCTAGCTCCTTTCATCAAGAGTTAGAATGAATTATCTATCCTTCAATCTACTTGGCCAATAGGGTGTGACAGAACTGCGAATTTCACAGCCCTGACTCAGATTTGTAAGACCACAAAAAGCAAGAGGCACAAAGGGGTGGTCAGAATATAAAGTAAATATTTAAATTTTTAAAATTATCTCACTGTAAAAGGTTGTCATTAGTCACCCTAAAAGCCTTTACCTCACTTTGAATTCACTTATCCAAGATCCTGTCCCTCTGTGAAGTAGTTAAGAAAGTCCTCTTTTGTGTTTTTATGATGTGTAATAAATGCTGCTGCCAAATGCCATCCAACCGATAAAAACTCAGTGTGTCCTCATCTACCTTATTCAGTGGATCTGCCACCACACACCTTCTTTGCTAATGCTGAAAAGCCAAAAGATAGATGCTTTGAATAGACTCGGGAAGCCCAGGTAACCAAGACAGTGCAGTTAAAGACACAAAAGCAGGCTTCCACACTGCTTCTGAAAGTAGTGAGAACTTTAGCCAATGGGAACATCAAGAGATTAAGAGGGCAAGAAGGGTGTCAAAATTAAAATACATCCCAGCTCCCCACAACAAATGAAATCATTATGTACTACAGATAATTAGATAGATAGATAGATAGATAGATAGATAGATAGATAGA
>NDGM011188595.1:0-16367 GCA_002564305.1 Octomys mimax
ATATATATATATATATATATATATATATATATATATGTAAATGTTGGAATATCATTCAGCAATAAAGAACACAACCATGTAATTTGCAGCTAAAGGATGGGACCGGAGATAATTATGTTAAGTGAGGTAAACAAGAGTCAGAAAAGAAATCATTGCATGTTTATTCCTGTTTGTGAACCTAGGGGGGAAATACCTGATGGGAGAGCTGAAAAGAGACTGTGAAGGAACAGCCAGGGTGCTAAAACTGGTGAAAGCCAGATAGCGAGATCAGTCTCTACCCACAGCTGAGGTGCTAGTATATTAACTGAGGAGTCAGTCACATTTTCTAGCCAGTGCTTTGGAATCAAAGAAAATTGCTACGAACAAGAAGAAAGAATTCAAAAGATACCAAATGGGAAGCAAAGGGAGGAAATCAATTGGAGAGCTTCATTTTGTTTGAGTTTTTTTCCTCCTCTGGGGAAGGAAAATATCCAGATTTTGTAATATATAAATAAGTTCTGCAGCAAAATTTACTCCTTCTTGTTAGTTTACATGGGATTATGTTACTTCCAAATGAAAAGTTGCATAATAGTTCAGAAGTATGACTTTGTTACCTTTTAAATTGTGTATTCTTGAGAATATTGTTCAGTCTTATTTGGATTTTTTTTGAAGACAGCGAATAGGTAACTTGTCCATCCTGGCCTCAACCTTTCTTTTCCTCCTTCTGCCTCAGTTTCCTGAGCAACGGAGATTAAAGGCTTTTTATCATTTAATCTGTTTCTCTATACAGTAATGATCATTATAACAGCTCTATGATGAAATCAAAATCAGAAGATGTGCTAAATCTCCTTAAAGTAAAGGAAGAGATCTCCTCTAACTCCATATCTTATTGCATGTACCTCAGAAAACAGGTGATTTAAATTATTTTATCATCTATTTGCAATTTATGTAAATACATTTAAATGATAAGTAAGACTTTTGCCAAATTTAATACCCAGGAATACTTTCTTCAAGGACCTTCTCTTAAGGGTAAACATCACAAAATTTAATGTTCTTCACTTCCGGTTTTCTTCCTAGGGCTGGAGCCCAACTTTGGCAGGACGCAGGGGAAGCTTACTGCGTACTGCAGCACTGCATCTTGTACTAAAAAAATGGAACGTTTATTTTCCTTTGGAAGAATCCAGACTTCTAGAACTGATTCTGCCAGTAGCAAAAATGATGGAGTAAATGTATTCAAAGAGGGCTGAAGTGTTTTTAAGGGAATTGATGGCAATGCATCTTTTACTGTGATAATTTTAAACATTTAAATATTTACCCTATAGAGTAAACCCTTCAATTTGAGTAACTTGTTCTGTGGGTGGTCTGAAAAATAAGCAAACATTTCTAATAAATTTTAACCTGATAACTGATTTGGATGTGTTGAAATACAAGTAGTAAATCACTAAAGGTCACGTGACATGACTGAGCAATGGGGTTCCTCCCAGTCTTCCTCCCTTCCTCCCTCCCTATCTCTTTGTGAGACTGTAGGTGACTATCTGCCAACAGCAAGAGATTCCATTTTCAGAAGAGGAGGAAAAAATGTGGAGCAATCTCTCACTTCAAATGAGATGAGGGAGATGCGTGAGGTGTGAGAAGCAGTGCAAAATGTTGAAAAGCACAGCCTAACTAGTGCTGTAGCAGTGCAAGTGACAAATCTCTTTAATGAGAATGTAACGTCACTTTTCCACAAAATACTCCAAAAGAAACCAAAAAAAAAAAAAATCAAGTGTTATTGGATAGCTTTCATATTAAAAAGTTGCACAAAAAAGAAGATTCGCTTAACCCAATAGATAGCTGAGATTTCACTAATGATAGTGCAAGTTGCCCTACACATTCACCCTCTTCTTTCTGGTCTCCCTCATTCCAGCCAAAAAAGGTTTTCAAGAATATGTGCAAATTATCTTTTTCTCTTGATATTCTGTATTGTCATTATTATTCTATTTTTACAGTATTATAATCATTTTTACATGAATAGTCTGTTTTCATAGAATGTGTTATCTGAGGCTCCATTACTGTTTATAGGGAACTTCATTTTGATATACATGTACTTTAGATTCTGAGCATGTTTCCAGATTGATTTATTTTTATAGAGCATGATTTTACTCTGGTTTGGTCACAGTGAGGCAAATGGTGCTTCCCACTACTGACATGCTATGGCTTGGTTCTTGTGTCCCCCAAAAGTTTCCTGTAGTCATATGTTTGTGAGGTTGGTATTGATTAATGGTGAAATACTAGGACTAAGGGTGCCCCAACTTGGTGTGAGTGCTACCCACCCTAAGAACTCATAGTCTTGACAGAATGTAAGTGACATGAAAAGGACTGCTCTGCTGCTCGTCACTCGCTGCTCACTACCCGCTGCCCTCTGCCCAGCATGCACAGTTTCTCTCCCGTGATGCTGCTCTGTCCCTCAACCCTGCCTTGGAGCCAGCCAGCTATGCATTGAAACCTTGACAAACTGTGAGCTAAATGAACCTTTCCTCCTTTAAGTTTAGCTGTTGGGAATTGTATCTAAGTCAACACACTTGAGGTCAAGTTCATTTATATCTTAAAAGTGTGCATTTAGCAAATTATATTTGGCACCTATGTTTTAAGAAAATGAGATTCCCTTTTCCATTTTGCAATCTTTTTCTAGGATAACTTGACATAAATTGTGTGCTGATTAAGTTCTCACTTGACAACAAAATTGTTTTTATTTTCTTGTGCTATTGTGTAGCAATTTCTGGGCTTGATTCTGTGTGTGTGTGTGTGTGTGTGTGTGTGTGTGTGTATGTGATGCTAAGGATCAAACAGAGCTTTGTGCATGGTGCATGCAGAATAAAAGGTCTACCCCTGAGTGACATCTCCAGCCCAGGTTCTGAGTTTGAAAGAGACATTTTTATTATATGTCTGCAATGCTACTTAGCTCTAGATTTTTATTCTATTTGGAAATTTTATAAATAGATCATATTGCCATTATTATTATGGATTATTTTTAATAAGTCTTATGTACAATGAAATTCTGCAATCTAATTCATTTTAACAATTTTCAGTACTGTTCTACTTTTCCTATGAGCCTTTCTGAGAACAGGAATATCTTAGTTCAGGGACTTGATTTGCTCCATGATCCAGGTCATAAACTGAGTTGGATGAAAGCAAAACCTGACTGAGTGGTGTGGCTCAGGGCTGCCTGTACAGCCCTTGATTTAGTTCTCATCCAGCTGTTTGCACAGAATCGCAGAGAGCATGTAGTTGGTAAACCAAGGTAGCATTGCATGTAATTTGGAAGTTTGGAGCAATGTTTGTTTTCCTTTCCCTGTGTTAGGAAATCAACAAGTGTTATTGAAAAATTGAGTAGATGCATGTCTAAAACCACAGCCTGTTCACTGGGGCATTAAAGTTCATGGTTGTTATTCCATTAGTTTATATTTCTTTCACTTTATATGGGCTAAGTCTGATGTCAGTTTAAGTAATGACATGTTCCAGAAAAAAGTAAGTCATATTTCCATACTTTCAAATTACTTCAGAAGCGGGAATAGTAGCACACACCTGTACTCCCATCCACTCAGTAGGCTGAGCCCGGAGAGCTATGAATTTGAAGCCAGCCTAGACATTACGGGGCACACCCTCTCAAAAAGCAAACGACAAAAAGAAACATGAGTTACAAACGGATTGACATCACACGATCATTGCACTGCAAAAATGCACTAGTACAAATTTAAGAAAATAAAAATTAATAAAGTGAATTTTTAAAATCTAGAAAGTTTTTTAGTGATATATTTTTATGAGTCATAAAAATACTTCATATTTTCCCCATTGCCTGTAAGTATAGGTAATTTTTCAGTGTTGTAAAGGCTAGCAGTTTTACATTGATCAAAGTTTTTGTTTGCTTAGAAAAGGTTACCAAATATATTTCATGGAACTGGGGAGAAAGATAGTTTAGTGGTATAAGTGCCTGCCTGGCAAGCAGCAGGACCTGATTTTGATCCCTGACACCCCAGCCATGGATACCAGGCATGGTGGTGCACATCTGTAATTCCAGCACTGGGGAGGCTGAGATAAGAGGATCACTAGGAATCCGAGCTGCATTAGTGAGACCCTGTATCAAATAAATAAATAAAATATTTTTAATTATATATTTTTACATGGAATTCTTTTATTGATATATGAGTTTAGGTTAGATATTGTAAGTAGGCAGTTAGAAGAATCTAAAATAATATCAGATGGAAGAGTTACGCAAGAAACTAAAATAACCCACCATCTTAAGAACCAAGCCCAGCATCTAGACCAAGTTCAGAGCTGTAAGGCCCCCTGTGCTCTGCTTACCTGGATAAGGCCAAAGTAAAGAAAACATGACTAAACTTCATTATCTTTGTGGTCAGGAACCCAACTGATGACTATTTTTTATTATCACTTCTAATGAACATTGCCTTTAATTCCTACTCTTAGAGCCTGGGGTGATAGCTCTGTAGAATAGTTCCTACTCTTGTTTTCAGATATAGTCTTCAGTTTGGGGAAACAAAAATTTAAGTCTATACAAAATTCACTGCTGAACTATTTGCAGTGTTTTGAAGATGTCAATGAAACTGATAGTTGCCCACACATATCATTACTAGCTTATCCAGCCTCAGAAAACACATCCTAATCATATACAAAGAGTAAAACATCACATATTTACTTCTAATTTAATTATGTAGTATACTTCAACATGCATGCAACTATACTTATAGATTTCTTGAGGACCTCATCATAAGGCTCCCATTGGACTTGACTCTCCCAGCCCCCACCCCACACCCTCGACCTCCTTGCCAGCAGCAGTGCTATTCTCAGCAGGGAACTCAGCTCATCACCCTAGCCACCATCAGCAAGCACAGGATATCATAGAGGAGGTAACATAGGACAAGGCCCTTTTCAGATCCTGGACCATCTGGGGCCATGCAGGGAATTCTGAAAATTTACTTCAGACCGTCAAGGACTCTGCCTACTGAGGCGCAAGACAGCCAAAGAACTTTGACCGAAGATGGTATTAAACTCTTCCTCGCTNTCTCTCTAAGAGAGACACACTTTTGTTTCTCCTTGCAGAAGTTCTTTTTACCCTCTGTCTGCTTGTCCCCAGACAGAGTGAATTCCATGCCATGTTGCCCTTACACAAGTCGGGTGCTCTTGGTTGTGTATCCCCACGGTGTGTTACAATCAGTAAGTGCTTACAATTATTTATTTACCTTGAACAAAGCATTCATCAGATGACCAATTATTTCAAAATAAAATGTTTCATTGAAAGTCCTATAATGTCACTAAAATATAGCTACTTTCCTATAGAACACATTATTAAACTTTTAAAACTTTTCAAGGCACTATCTTGGAACTTCAGTACCTAAGCCAGAAAACAATATCACAGAGAAGCTTTCAAGTCAAAGCAAGCTATCTTCACAGACTTCCATAAAACTAAGAATTGATGTTTTGGTTATCACCTTTAGAATGAGTTTATTTTCAATGCTAGTGAGAAAAGCCCAAGGGCAAAACTGATTGTAAAGATATTATGAAAAATACTAAAAGACCTTTAGGAAACTTGACACTTTTTTGAAATGCTAATGTCACTGCCTTTTGCTACCTAGAATTTATTCTTATTAAATTCCACATTCAGATATATAATGGAACTATCTGAGAACACAGAAAAATGAAAATAAAATGATCAAATTGTGCAAATGGGTTTGTTTGCTATTCTTGGTTTCATATTTTTCTAGGTAGTGTGAAAAAATTAGAATTGTACCTATCTCTATCACCACAGCATTTTAACATATTGATAGACCGCACATAAGAGTGAAGATAATCCTTCTACTTTTACAATATCTGTATAAAAATCCCAAAGGAACAATGACCTCTCACTGAGATCACTGATGTTTAGTGAGACCATGTGATTTTCTTTACCTGAAACTTTGATGTTGATTCAGAATAAAGGATTTTAAATCTCTAAATATGTGGAATGATACTGATAAGTTTATGAACAGAAAAGTGAAGAATATAGTTTTATTTTATTATACAGTTGAGAAATTCTTTTAAATGTTTATCATAAATAAATTATGGGGCCAGAGAGATGGCTTAGTAGAATAAGCATTTCCCTGGCAAGTGCAAGGACTTGAGTTCAATCCCTGGTTCAGACAAAAATAAATAAATAAATAAATAAAGTATAAGCATTTTTAAAATTCTCAAAATTTGTTTAAACATTCCGTTTCTTAAATTTTAAAGCTTCAGATAATGAGAACAGTAACTTTAATACCATTTAGGGAACCACAATAGATAATTCCACAACGTAGGAAGTGACCAAGTTTGGTCTGGAATTTCATTTCAATAATATTTTTAAACAATGCAGACAGATAAGTTAGGTAGAAATTGATAGCCAGCCAAAAAGGGATCACAGCCTTGAAGGTGTCAGTGCAGAAGATGAAACACAGCGGGATTATGTTGAGGAGCATCTGAAGAGAGCCAGGCCTCAGGACAGAGCTGGAAGTGCTGGGCCTGCAAGCTGCCCAGCTGGTGAATGGCCGCTTGAGAGGTGTGTGACTGGGTCTAGAGAGCCTGGAGAGGAGTCAGACATGTAAGTAGGCACCCAGGTGATCTGGATTTGCAAACCCATCCTTTACAGTAATACTTTTATTCTTTCCATATATGCTTGCTGTGCAATTATTTTTTCCCTAGTGGATCACTGTTATTTAAGTAGCTATGCTTATAATGCTATAGATTTAAGGTTGTTTGACCTTCATTGTGATTTCTTTCTTTCTTTCTTCTTTTTGCAGAACTAGGGATTGAACTCAGGCCCTTGCACTTGGCCAGGGAAGCGCTTATTCCACTGAGCCATCTCCCTGGCCCCTTCTTCATTGTGATTTTGCTGTATAAAATACTCTTGGCAAAGAGCTTTGGTGGCCACTCACTGAGGATCCTTCACGGAAATCTTATTTCTAAGAAAATTCTTTGATGTGTGTCTTCATTCCTCAGTGTTGTGAGATCATAAACTCAGCCCATCTGACACCTAACAGGTTGGGAGCAATTTTCCCCATAGGAATACTATGTTATTATGCTATTGGAATTTTCTCCTGAAACTAAAAATCTTAAAATATTGCCACACTTCCATAGATTTCACATACAAAGGAACATGTGCCCATATTGGTATGCAAAGTTTACTAGTTTTACTTAGAGGACAGCAGACAACATGAGCCCTGTATTCATTTTGGTTCTCCTGGTTTCCACGCCACCTCTCAAGTCTCACTGGGACAAAGCCAAAGCAGCTTCAGGTGGACGAGGAGTGTCACAGCTAAGAATCAGGGGGTTTCTATCTCCTTTAAGCACAGCTGGCAAACTTGTGTGTTTTCCCTTCTGAAAAGAGGTAGTATTTTTTTGCTACCCTGAATTCTAAACATCTTCAGCAGGAATCCTTCGCAATTACGATTCTTCTGTAGTTCCAGAGATGAGGCTTTTATCCATCTGAAAATTTGAATGTATTAGCTATAGGTTTCTATGCATAAAGAAATGTGACATTTATGGAGAATCATGTATATCTCAAAGTGAGACAATCTTGGATGTCTTCACAGAAGAAAGAAAAGCTGAAGGATGTAATTTGAATAAAAATATTCAAGAGGAGGAAAATTATACATATTTCCTAAAATGATGGAGTGGGAATATCAGTGTTGACTTGAGTGCACCTTGCATGGGCTCTGCTGGAAGATTGGATAGTGTTTCATGCCATTCTAGATGCTACAGAGGGTTTAACCTTGACCTATGTAGATGCTTCTGCATGCTTTAAATAAAAGCAAACTTAGATTTATTTTACATAGTATTACGTCGCTTAGGTACGATAAATAGAAGGCCAATTTCTGACTGAAGGCCAATTTCACCATTGTTTTATAAATTTTAAAATATAATCTCCTCAAGCTATATATTCTGTATTGTATTCTTGTTGTATTTTTTTCTCTATTATTTTCCAAGCATCAAAATTACTTTTATTATTCCTAAAATTTTATACTCTAAAAACTCTTTGTTTAAGAAAAAGCCATAATTTTTATATTTTACCTACCCCCAAAGGGTCCTGTTCACTAGTAATTTCAACAGAGTGTCTCTTTTATTGCGAGGGCCAGCAAGCAGGGACTGCACTCATCAGAATGTCAGCTCTACCTTCAGGTCATTAATATTAATATTAATATTCTTATAGAACTCCTTTTTCAAATTTGATTGTTGCAATATGTATCATTTTCATATAATAAAGACTCTGACATATAATAATTGTGCTTAACTTTTCAAATCACACCATTGAACACAGTTCTTGTTGACCTTGTTGATATTGCTTTTTCTGCCCTTACAGACTTCTACAAGGAGAAATAGATTTGTTTGGCCTAAATCTGAAAAAAAAGTCTGAGTCAATTGCACTTTATTTTAACTAATTAGAACATCACCTGTATTATCCCATATATAACGCCACCAGACGCTGCTTCTTCTCTAAGTTCAAATGTTTCCACAGGTGCTTTGTGAATAACTTCCAACTGTGGGCATTATTTGATCCTCCATAAAACATCAGTACTCAACAGCTTGATTCTCTCTTAGTGTGCTTTCTACTTGGCTTGAAGTTCTTCTCTACAGACTAATTCCAAAGTATATAAAGTTAAACTTGATGACATAAGTATTCCTAATTTGTATCACCTTGTGTTTTGTTAAACCAGCCCAGAACAGCACAGCCATGGCTTTATCAACTCTTTTTTTGTTTTCTTTTTTCCTTTCCTTTCTTGTTTTTGAAGCAGGGTCCCACTCTGGTCTTGAACTCACTATGTAGCCCAGACTGACCTAGAACTCACCAATCTTCCTCCTCTTCCAAAGTACTGGGATTACAGCCACCATGTCCGGCTCTGCCTTTTCCATGGTATGCACAGCTGTGATTGTGGAAATAAAAATCCTACATGTAAGCATGTAAGGAACAATTGAATTCATGGTGGTAAGCCTCACTTAGGAGATAATCAATAATTAAAGTAATTATTGATAATTTAGAGGCTCTGTGGGATACTATCTCTAAAGGCTTTTAACTAAGTGGAGAAAATACCCTTGCAATTTAGCAACTATCCTTTAATCCATTTAGTAAATGTAAATTTAAATAAGAAGGATTATGACTTATGAAAATCACAGCTCAATACAGCAATAGATCTTGAATATCCTGAATACTTATAGAGATAATAAGAGGTAACATTAATAACAATTCTGAAACAGTTTGGAAGGTGTATGACTAAAAACCAAGAACAAGCACTTCACACACTTCTAGTAATACCATTTTCCTCATGTCAGATACTTTTATCCTGTATCTGCACATGCCCCGAGGTGGAAATTTCAGCAATTAGTATTTACTCTTTGATCCAGTATATATTAATTCTTTTTTTTTCTCCAGGAGAATTTTAAGTGTTTTTATTATTTACAAATGAAATTTACGTTTTTATATTTTAGGGAAGGGTGTTCAGAGTCTCACTACTAGATCGGACTCCCAGTGATCCGCCTGTTTACAGCCTCCCAAGAGCTGGGATTATAGGCGCGCACCACCAAGCCCAGTCTCGATTGCTGTCTCAGTGTGCCCTGGGGTCGGGGCCGGCATGGCAGGCCGAGGAATTGAAACCCTAGCCCCCGCACACTTTAATCCGTTGAGCTACTTGGCCGGCCCATACATATGAAAAATATTTGAGGAGACAGATATACTTGCCCTAAACTGAGCATTCCATGATATATACCTGTATTGAAACATCATATCCCATAAATATATACAATTTTTACATGACAATTAAAAAGTAAAAAATGTACAAATAAAACAAATATTAAAAACCCAAGCTCACTAAACTTTCAGTTTCACTAAATTATAGAATATATTATCAAAATGTGACTATATGGAACATATATTATTTTGTATTTAGCCAAAAATGTGCATTAAAATGCAAGTTCAGGAATTTCAGACTCAAAGGGCTAATAATTAATATTCAGTCATAAAATAGTGGATCAGTCAGGCACGACAGTATGTACATGTAATCCTTATCCTCTGGGGTGATAGAGAAAACCCTCCTAGCATTACCACTATCTCTTCTTCCTTCTCAGATTTCATTATGTAAGCACAGCACTGTACTGGAAACTAGAAATTTCCCACCATGCAAGTATAATACAAACTTCAAAGGTTGCCCTCCCCTCCTGACGCATCCAGGGCAGGGACCAGAGTGCCCCGCCCACAGCCTGTCTGCGTTCTGATTGGCTGGCGCCTTGGGAACTACTTGAAGGATGGCAGTTAAAGCTCACTTTGGGACAGGGCAGCAAGAGACCAGGAAGAGTGTCGAAGAGAGTTTTAGTTTGAGAGAGTGTGGCGCTATGATGATGAAGGAAGAGGTGAAGAGAATTCCTGTAAAAGTAGCACTACGTTGTCGCCCTCTGGTTTCTAAGGAGATCAGTGAGGGTTGTCACATGTGCCTTTCTTTCGTGCCAGGGGAGCCTCAGGTGCTGGTCGGTAATGACAAATGCTTTACCTATGATTTTGTATTTGACCCCTCTACCGAACAGGAAGAGGTCTTCAATACAGCGGTAGCACCGCTCATAAAAGGTGTACTTGAAGGATACAATGCGACCATTCTGGCCTATGGGCAGACTGGCTCTGGAAAAACGTATTCAATGGGAGGTGCATACACTGCCGAGCAAGAGAATGAACCCACTGTTGGGATCATTCCTAGGGTTATACAACTGCTCTTCAAAGAGATTGAGGAAAAGAGAGACACTGAATTTGCTCTGAAAGTATCTTACCTGGAGATTTACAATGAAGAAGTTTTAGATCTGCTCTGCCTGTCTCAAGAGAAAGCCTCCCACATAAATATCCGGGAAGATCCCAAGGAAGGCATAAAGATGATAGGACTCACCGAAAAGACTGTTGTAGTTGCCATGGACACTGTTTCCTGTTTGGAGCAAGGCAACAATTGTAGGACTGTGGCTTCCACAGCCATGAACTCCCAGTCCTCCCGATCTCATGCTATCTTCACAATATCCATAGAACAGAAAAAGAAAAATGACAAGAATAGCAGCTTTCACTCCAAGCTGCATCTTGTAGACCTTGCTGGATCAGAACGACAGAAGAAAACCAAAGCTGAAGGGGACCGCCTAAAAGAGGGTATTAGTATTAACCGAGGCCTCCTGTGCCTGGGAAATGTGATCCATGCACTTAGAGATGACAGGAAGGGAAGTTTTGTGCCTTACAGAGATTCCAAACTGACTCGGCTGCTTCAAGATTCTCTAGGAGGTAACAGCTACACACTTATGATTGCATGTGTAAGTCCTGCTGATTCTAATCTAGAGGAAACATTAAATACCCTTCGTTATGCTGACAGAGCAAGAAAAATAAAAAACAAACCTGTCATTAACATTGATCCCCAGACAGCTGAACTTAATCATCTTAAGCAGCAGGTACAGCAGCTTCAGGTCTTGTTGCTGCAAGTCCAGGGAAGTGCCCTGCCTGGATCTACATGTGTGGAGCCATCAGAGAATCTACAATCCCTGATAGAGAAGAACCATTCCCTGGTAGAGGAGAATGAAAAGTTAAGTCATAGCCTGAATGAGGCAACCGGTGAGACCATGCAGATGCTGGAGAGGATCATTTTGATAGAACAAGAAAATGAAAAGCTGAACATGAAACTAGAAGAGCTCAGGCAGCATGAAGCCTGTAAACTGGATCTTCAGAAACTGGTAGAGAATCTGGAAGACCAGGAATTGAAAGAAAATGTAGATATAATTCATAATCTGCAGCAAATGATTATCCAACTATCGCATGAAACTGTACCTTGCATAGCTACAGTCATTGATAATGCAGTAGAGATCAAAGCTCAAGTGCAAACCAGTCCAGAAACTAGCGACAGGTCTTCTGATGCTTTTACCACCCATCATGCTCTGCGGCAGGCTCAGATGTCAAAGCAGCTGATTGAGTTGAACAAAGCCCTAGCACTGAAAGAGACCTTGGCCAGGAAGATGACACAGAATGACAAGCAGCTTCACCCCATTCAATTCCTGTACCAGGATAACATTAAAAATCTAGAATTGGAAGTCACAGATCTGCAAAAACAAAAGGAAGCCTTGATTCTTGAACTCCAGACAGCAAAGAAAGATGTCAACCAGGCCAAGTTGAGCGAGCGCCGACGCAAACGTCTCCAAGAGCTTGAAGGTCAAATAGCTGATTTGAAGAAAAAGCTACATGAACAGTTCAAGCTTCTGAAAATGAAGGAATCCACAGAGCATACTGTGACTAAACTGAACCAGGAGATAGTGCTGATGAAGAACCAGCGAGTACAGCTACTGCACCAGATGAAGGAGGATGCTGAGAAGTTTAGACAGTGGAAGCAACAAAAAGACAAAGAAGTGATCCAGTTGAAAGAACAAGACCGTAAGAGACAATATGAGCTTCTCAAACTTGAAAGAAACTTCCAGAAGCAGTCCAGCGTGCTGAGGCGTAAAACTGAGGAGGCAGCAGCTGCCAACAAGCGTCTCAAAGATGCTCTCCAGAAGCAGCAGGAGGCTGCAGACAGGCGTAAAGAGACTCAGAGCCGGGCAATGGAAGGCACAGCAGTGCACGTGAGAAACTGGCTTGGAAATGAAATTGAGGTTATGGTCAGTATTGAGGAAGCCAAATGCCACTTGAATGACCTCCTTCAAGACAGAAAGATCCTGGCTCAGGACCTGGCTCAGCTTAAATCAAAAAAAGAATTCGAGGAGAATCCACCTCCTAAACTTCAAAGGCGTACTTTCTCACTTGCTGAAAGGCCTGCTCAGGCTTCAGTGTCAGAGGATTCTATTACAAAACAGGTTGAAAGCCTACAGACTGAAATAAAGCTCCGGAGTGCTCAGATTTCTGACATCCAACAGAAGCTCCTACATGCGGAAAGTGAAGACAGGCCCAAAAAACGCTGGGAGAATATTGCCACAATTCTGGAAGCCAAGTGTGCCCTGAAATACTTAATTGGAGAACTGGTCTCCTCCAAAATGCAGGTCAGCAGTCTTGAAAACAGCCTGTCACAGAGTAAGGCCAGCTGTACTGACATGCAGAAGATGCTACTTGAGGAACGGAATCGTTTTGCCGAGATAAAGACAGAGTTTCAAGATGAACTGGTCAGAGTGGAGCAACAGCACCAAGAGAAGGTGCTGTACCTTCTCAGCCAGCTGCAGCAAAGCCAAGCCGCAGAGAAGCAGCTGGGGGACACAGGCAGCGAGAAAGAGCAACAGCTGCTGAGCACACTGCACTGTCAGGATCAAGAGCTGAAGAAGATGCAGGAAGTGTGCAAGCAGAACCAGAGGCTTCTCCAGGAAAATGAGAAAACCAAGCAGAAACTGAACCTCCTTCAAGCAGCCAATAGGCAGACTCTTGATGTTCCTGAGGGTGTTACCCCCTCCACAGACTCTTCCTTTGAATATATCCCACCTAAGCCAAAGCCTTTCCATGTTAAAGCAAAGTTCCTGGAGCAAAGCATGGGCATGGAGGATCTAAACTATTATTCCGAGCAGTCTACGGACGAGGGTAATAATGTCACCAGCGATGGTGGGGATGATGAGGAATGGAAGCCATCAAAGTTAACTAAGGTATCCAGGAAGAACATCCACCGGTGTTTCTGCAAAGGCTGGTGTAGGAACAAGCAGTGTGGGTGCAGGAAGCACAAGCTGGACTGTGGAGTAGCCTGCGGCTGCAACTCCGCAAAGTGTCGGAACCGCCAACAAAGCCAGCAGAATCTGGGCACTACGGAGAGGACCCCAGAATCTGAAGCCACCTTCATACTAGAAGATCCCACAGAAGTGATCCCAGGATTGAGCTTCTTCAGCCCTGTCTGTGCCACTCCCAGTAGTAAGATCCTGAACAAGATGCAGGATGGGGAAAAGGCACTATCAAAGAAGTCTGCTCTGCCTCATTCTTCCTTTGATGTCCCTGAGCCCGAACCCAGAGTAACAGAATCCCAAGAAGACAAAGCCCCAAGGAAGAAAAAGAAGCGTGCTCTGGCCAGCAATACCAGCTTCTTCTCTGGCTGCTGCTCCATGGAAGAAGAGGCCCACTGAGTTGTAATCATCATCTCTACCCCCAGTCTGCCTTGGGAGATACCTTCAGGTTGCAGTCAGGAGGGTTTTGATGACTTCTGTGGATTTCAGGTATCTCACTGTTGTGCAGACAGAACGCTCCTGAAAGGAAGGTGACCTCAACTGATGTCTCAGCGTACTTCTGCTCTTTTTTTCACCAGAAAGTGCTAAGCCACCTGCTGAAGAGAGAACACACTGACCTTCCTCCCCCATGGCCTGTCAGGAACCAGTCCCCAGGAGGATGTGGCTCTCTCTTGCTTGTGAGCTGATGCCTGGCTCCTGATGCTCAGAAGGAGACTTTCCTTCCCCTCTGTGTCATCTGAGCCTAGCAAGGAAGCCAACCTCGATCCTGGCTCAAGTCCTGTGTCCACCTCAGGAAGACAGCTGTGACCCTTGATGCTGGGCCTTCAGGCTCTTAACAGGACTTTCACTTGTCTGCTGTGTTGGGGAAATGAAGGAAATATTTTGAAATGCTAAATAAAGCTTAAATTAAAAAAAAATAATGCCAACTTAGTAAAGATTTGCTGTAAAAATTTGAAGCTTTCATATACAGTGCTACATTTTTTAAAGATAGGGAATACATTTTCAGTATGAATTATTAAGTTGAAATTTCACTTTTCATTATATATATATATATATATATATATATAATTTATTGAAGTTTCACAAACTAAAACTCATTTTTTATGCCTTCACAAAGATACAATATTTTATTGAAAAAATAAGCTTTATTTTCTGTTTGAATCAATGCTAATTCAATGGTTGTCTCCCTAGATACAGTATCAATGAGCGTCTTGAGAAATATACATTAAACTCCCTTTTAGAAATGTATATTTTATATAAATGCAGTAAAGAAATGAAAAACAAATGGAAGAAAGAAAAGGCTCATATCATTAAAATGTAAGAATAAAGTTATTGTATGTTTAATAAGTTAGCATTACAGATAATCCTAAAACATGCTTGACGATTTCTAGTACCTTTTTCCTTCTTAAAGTGTAAAGATGACATTTGCAGTATTTGATACAAATGAATTATATGTTAAAACTTTAAAAGAACTCATCAACTCTTTGCACTTACAGAAATTCAGAAAAAAAAAACCCTGTTGATTTTTCTATGTATTTCCATGTATTAAAATATGAATGTAGGTTTTCTTATCCCATTTTCCTTTACTTGGAATTTTGCCCATGAAGTCAAAAATAGCCTTATAATATAGGCTCTGACTAGCATGGAGCACAAATCTTTAATTAATATAGGTTCACATTCGTCCTATTTCAAATTAAAAAAAAAAAAAAGAGTATGTGGTTTGGCCTTATTCTAATAACCTTCAGTAAACAGGTGTTTCTCTTCACTAAATCTTTCTCACAGGATCCTTTCTAAGGTTAGTTAAGATAATGTCATCAAAATAGCTTTTAAAATGAAACAGTAAGCCATCAAGCAGAATAATTAATATTGATACCAACTTTAGCAATATATTTAACAAAAATACTAATAAAAAGAGAGAACACCTAAGGTGTTAGGTAAAAATGAAAATGGCTAGAGGAAAAAAAAAAAGAAAATCCTGAAAAGTAAAACAAGCCCTAATGTTAGGAATGAGATGGCAGGTGTAAACAATGATCATTTGAGAAGTGATTAAAAAATGAAGTTCAACAGTGCTCTTTGTTGGGAAAGAAAGCAACTTTTCTTTTTAAAGTTGCATGACTTTAGGCAAATCACATAGCTTTTTTATCTTTATCTAAACATGGAGATTTTTAGTACTAGTATTTTCTTTATTTGCATGCCCCTAGATTATAAAAGCTATTTAATATATTATAACTAACAATATTAATTACACATATTAATTATATACTCTGTTAAATTGCTTATTCTTAGGAAATTTTTAACATTTTTGCATAACTGGCTGCACGTATTCATGGTATATCCTCTGATGAATTATAGTAGAACCCATCAGAAGTGATCACCACATTCAAGAAAATGAGTTATCAATCATCCATGCAAGTCTTCCTCCACGCCCGTGTAATTTCCTCCTCAAATAGTTCTTTGCATCCTCCTCATCCTGAAAAACCAAAAGTGTGTTTTGTCATTCTACTTCAATTTACTTTTTAAAAGTTTTAATATAGAGAATAATATAGAATACACATAATTTTACTTATCCTCAATAACTCAGCATATTATTTAGAGACCCCCCCTCAGATTATTCATGTACCAAATTTCATTTTTCTTTATTCTTGGGTAGCAGTCTTTAGCAGTTAAGCTTAGTTGTGTCATCATTT